>JAJHUR010134784.1:0-30561 GCA_027495735.1 Lutjanus campechanus
ATTCATGACGGCCAGAGCATTATTCTGAATATTTTTGTGGCCAGATTTCCCATTTGTGTGCCAGAAATATCAAAATATAATGGGTGGGAAAAGGTCAGAGTTACAATTTGAAACAAGGGCAGATACTCAGACATATCCATGAATGTTCTCACAAACATAATGTTCAACAGATCCACAATCTCTTTAAAATTTGAATCTCGCCTTCACAGAATCATGAGAGATGAGGCGTATTTTGTCCTGTACTTCAGATGTTTTCTTTTCACACTACAAATTCTAAACCTCAACAGGAAGGACATGTTTGAAGAAATAGTTCAGGAAATTAACCTATTCACTTACTGGCTGAGAGTTAGATAAGAAGATTGACTCCACTCCATATGTGTATGTAAATATAAAGCTACCACCAGCAGCTGGTTAGCTTAGCTTAGCATAAAGACTGGGAACAGGTGGAAACAGCTAGCCTGGCTCTGCCTGAATGTTAAGAATCTAGAAGGCAACAGATGGTCAAGCACCTACTGCAGTGCCACCACAACTTCCTGATGCAACTAGTGGAGATTTGCACAGTTCTGAATAAAGTAGTTTTGTATACTATATTCTATAGTTTTCTTTAAGATGTATCAAATAGCATAATGGTATTGTAACAGAGCGTCCTGGGTTCAACTGTATTAAATAAGCAATAAATGGGACAATATGTTCAAACTTAAATGTTGATATTTAATTAAAACATTTTGTTTGTTTAAAATGTGACAAGCAACCTGGCGACAACTATACATGTAAAAAAAAATCAACATTCTTGAGACTCACAAAAATGAAATTCCAAACAATTTACTCTTGATGTTGTCTATTAAGAGGTCAAAGCCTGCACGTCCCACTAGAAATTATGGCTATTCAAAAGGTTAATGTTTTTGCACCGAGCTGATTAGATCGCCCCCAGTAACTCAACTTAATTTCAACAAATGATCAGTATCATGTTCAAGCTTCAAAAAAAGGTCTTACTGCAACAAAATAGCGACAACGGGCACTAACATCATCACACATGAATGACAACTGAGCATGTTTAGAGATGCCAGTAAAAAATTTAGGCTAAATTTGCAGAATTATTTAGCCCTCTTTCCAAGAAGTTGCCAGCTACAGCCTTTGGACAATAACACTTATGTTAGATGGGTTAGCTTTTGCGCCCTGTTGCAAAAGTCTCCAACTAACTACTTGTAATGTTTGTCTGTATTTGTTTTGCGCTTCTGTATGTGCCTACCTGCTGAAATCCCTAAAAATCTATTTTTTGCATGCAGATTTGCATTTTGTGTCTCTGTGAACAAGCTGCTTTGTGTGTTTATTTTACAACTGGACTAACTAACTGATTAGCTGTAACCACTAACAGACAGCAATCGCCTCACCACAGACTTTTACCGCAAAGAGGAAAACATCACAGTAACGCCGGTGGGTGGAGTCATCCACAGCCCACGCTACCCCAACGCTTACCCCCGCAATCTGCTGTTGTCATGGAAACTGCTGTCACCGCCTGGGAGCCGCATACACCTGGAGTTTGACGGACACTTCGGCCTGGAGGAGGCTGAGAACGGAGTGTGCAGGTAAGACAATGAGATTCAGAAAGAAAAACAGATGGAGAGGGGAGTACAATACCTGAGGAAAAGACGGATGGAGTTGCGGAGCACAAAGAGGAGGAAGCATTGATGAATTACAAGCGGCTGTAAAGGGGAAAAAAAAAGTCAGATGAAAGTAACAGTGATTAAAGAACCCGAATGTGGGAGAAGGACTGATGGAGAGGAGTGAGAGGGAGGAGGGGAAAAGTTTATGGAGCAAAAGTCTCAAATTGAAAGGATGTACAACTGCAACAGTAAAGCATGTGAAAATGATTTGTTAATGTATTCATATTAGCACGCCAACAATAAACTGTGATTGAAAGGGTGTGAGAGAAAAGAATATAAAAAGGTGGAGGGGGTGGGATCACTATGAGAGAGATGGATAGTTGAAGTTTACTTTCTTGGCAAGAAGTATAAGAAGTTTGTCCTTGAGGGTTGAGGGGAGAAAATAGACTTTTTAATCCCCATATGCAACTCAGCCGTCTTTGTAAGCACTTTGCTGAAAAGACAATGGGGAGCAGGAGGGGGGAGAAGAGGTGGGAGGAGGGATTTGGAAAGGTAAGAACAGGGAGAAAGTAGCTTTTCCCTGTTTTTTTCACATCTGTTTTGTCACATTTACTGTGTGCGTGTTTGTGTGTGTTTGATTGATGGACTATCTAATTGACTGGGGCACTGATTGCGGGAATGTTTTCCAAGTTACCCGGAAACTTTTCCTGCAAAATACTTTGTGTTTGTGAAGTGCTGCTCTGGCAGGGTGGCGACCTGAGAATACATCATAAATTTTGTCTCATCATTTGAGCTGAAGTATCTTCAAGGGGATATTTGGCACTTTTTCTGTGAATATCCAATCAGTGCTGATGGCAAATGATGTCAGTTGAAGCAATAAATTTGTAAGTGCATGCTGTTTTAACCGAAAAAGCTGAGTTTTAATGCTGCAGAATCTGTTTTTCTTCCTGTGTCCAGTGATGTCACTGGAGGAAAGGAAGAAGTACAAGCTATTTCAGCTTGGTCTCTGGGCAGCCAGAGGACATGCTATATCAGTATTTTTGCAGCGTTAGCCTATTCCACAAGTTAGATTGGGCAAAAAATGCCAGCAGCCAGGTGATCAGAAAGGCATGAAATGATTACAGATTTCACAATAAACCATGGTAAAATTTCAGGCTGTACGTTTTCAGTATAATAATAATTAATATTTCATTAATTAATAATAGATTGATAAGAATAATAATAGTTGATTACTACACTGAGAAAAACTCACAGTAAATACTGTCCATCATCATCATGCATCAATTAAAACACTGACATCGCAAAGGACATTACTCCATTTCTAATTGTTCAGAGGTTTTCGATATAAAACTTGATTAAATAATTTCAGTGTTTGTAGTACTTTTTGAACATTTTCAGCACATTTTAACAATACCACGATAATACCAGTTGGGGAGCTAGAAAAATCTGCCAAACCCATGTTTTCATTTGCTTTTGGAGCTAATTAAATAATAAATAAATAATAAATAACATAATAATTCATGTTAGCAAGAAGTTGTTAATGAAGTAACGATTTAGCCAGATCATTTAAACCCCTTAAAAGTATGGTTTAGCATTTTTGATAACGCTTATTAAAAGCTTATTGAATTTCTTCTCAGGAGTTAGATGAGCAGATCTCTTCTATATGAAGCTGGAGTCCACAGCTGGTTAGCTTAACATAGCCTAAAAACTGGAAACAGCCAGCTACAGCTAGCCTGGTTCCACCCAAAGGTAACAAAATCATCCGCCCAGGACCTCTAAAGCCCACTTATTAGCACATTTTATTTTGTTTTTTTTACCAAAACCAAACTGCAATGAAGGCTAGTTGTTTCCCTCTAGTCTTTATGCTAAGCTAAGCTAACCAGCTACTGGCATCAACTTAATATTAAGCCTATGGACATGACAGTGGTATTGATCTTCTCATGCAACTCTCAGCAAAGAAAATGACTTGGTATATTTCATAAAATGTCAATCTCTTGTCTTGAAGGACCAGTGTGTAGGATTTAGTGGCATCTAGTGGTGAGCTTGCAGATTCCAAACAGTTCATCTCACCCTCCCCTTCCAAGTGTGTAGGACAACCTACAGTGGCTGCAAAACTTGAGGAAAATGTGAACAGCCATAGCAAGTGTCTGGCTTGTCCATTCTGGGCAACTGTAGTGGTGGTGGCCTCCATGGATGAGGATGGTTTTTTTTTAACTATAAAATGTTTTTTTATTTTCGCCAATGAAAACATAGTATTACTAATATGCTAGTAGATCTCTGTAAATCTTACACACTGAACCTTTAATGTAGACATAAAAAGAAAACACAGCTAAAGTAAGTGTAAAAATCCCTAATTGCCCAGGAAAACTCAGAAAAACTATGGTATATACAGTCTGTAATTTTTGTTTTCTTTTTGTCACTGAATTCCCAGATGTCAGCAATTAAAGTAACTTAGTGAGCGAGTTGTTATCGCCAAAAAGGATGAACCACATTTATCCACTCACGTTTCAGCTCCAGAGTCTCACCATTTCTATTTTCTTGACATCATTTTTATTCTACATCTTCCCCTCTTCCCTCCCACTCATTCATCTACCTCTCCATGTCTCTCACACCAGGTATGACTTTGTTGAAGTGGAGGACCAATCAGAGACGAGCACTATAATTTGGGGTCGCTGGTGTGGGCAGAAGGCACCGCCTAGTCTCAACTCCAAAACCAACATGCTCAGAGTCACCTTCAAGTCTGATGATTACTTTGTTGCAAAGCCGGGATTCAAAGTCTACTACTCGCAGCTGGTGAGACACACATTCACTCTGACGAGAACACACGCACACTGTAACACACGCGCGCGCAGGTGACGATGAATCATGTGCTGTTATTTGGGACGCAGCTTAAAGTTTTTTGTGTCATGTCGGGTTCAGCCCGAGAACCACTGCAATGCTCCAGGTAAAATGCCTCTCACTTTTTTTTTAACCTCCACTTGGCAATAAAAGAGAGGGATGGGATGATGGGGGAGATTAAAGGAAGGAAGAGAGGTAGGATCTAGTAACACTGCTGGGTAAAATGCCAAAATGTATTAGCCAACTGTTCTTTTCTCGCACGTCCACTCGACAGCAGAGGAGAGACGGAGGGATAGGGGGAGGAGGGCATGAGGGATGACGAGAAAGGGTTCTCTTAAAGGCTGTCAAAGGAACGGATAAGGAGATTAGCTTTGTCATTCTGTCAGGGGGAGGGAAGAAGAAAGAGAGGGACTCTGATTTGAAGATGTTCTCCCACCCTATAATCAGAGGGGAAAGGGGAAGAGAAAGAGCAGCGCAGAGACAGAGAGGCATTTAAAGATGTTCCCTGGCTTCCCCTTTTTATGAGTGCAGAGGAGAGAGGGGGGACGAGACGCGGCATCACAGGCAGGGTCGAACTGGTGGCATCGCTTATTATCTGAGAGAGAAAAAAAAGTTGTGTGAGCACAGATGGAGTAAAGGGCAAGACTGTGACAGAGAGAGAGGGAGAGAGATACTGTATTTGCAGACGATCCTTCACTTTCTACATTCATTTTGATATTACAGCTCCTGTGAAAACATTTACTCTGGCTCTCATCACAGGTTGTACTAAAAGGTCGACACATCACCAGCAAAAGCTTTTCATCACTGAAAAATATAACAAGTACTGAGATTGTTTTTTTTTTACTTCAAGTATAAGGCTGTCATTACTCTACATGTTCTTTATTATTAAATCCCAAGACCAAAGACTAATGTGTCTAACTTCCCTCTACCTAGTAGTTTTTATTAAGTGACACTTGACTGGAGCTCATTATTATACATTCAAACTCAGAGCCATCTTGCTGTGAGGCAACAGAGCTAACCACTGCACCACTGTGCTGCCCAAAACTCCAAAGTAAAATAAATAGTGCATTTGTTAGGGACTATTTTTGTTGGATTTATACACAAATTATGCTCACTTGTCTTCCCAGCAGCAGAATGTATGTATGACTGTTTGTTGACTGCATAGTTTGTTTTTTTTGTTTTTTGTTTTGCCTATCTATAGAGCATCAGTTATATCAGGGACTTGAGGTGCCTGTGTAGAGCCCAAAAGATACTAAAAGATAAAACCCACCCCAGCCACAGCCTGTTCACCCTGCCGCCATCTGGCAAGAGATACAGAAGTATCCGCAGCCATGCAGAGCAGCTTCTTCCTTAAGGCTGAATTGAAACTGCTAAATTCATCCTCAGCACTCTTATATATTGGCATATGTTCTATATTTTTACTTACTTCTCCAACCAATTCCAATCAATAAATCAAAGAGGGAACTACACTGAAATCTCATCATACAACTTTGTTGTAAATGATGAATAAATCGCCTTGTATCCTTTTATCCTATCCTTGTTTCCTCGTTTTTGTACGCAAATGAAATGATCTTTGGTATCATTTTTTCCAACTCAGTAACGTAACGTTAGGTCTTTATAGTTCTCTCCTTCAACTTGATTTGATGCTGTCAAATGCTTGGTTCAAAGAAAGTGGAACTGGAGAAAGCGTCAAGGTATCAAGTATTCATTTTCAAATCAAAAGGCTGAAGTCCAAGTGAAGTCACAAGTCATTGCTGTCAAGTTGCAAGTCTTTTTTTGATTTTGTCAAGTTGAGTTAAATGCCGTCAAACCTGCCACTCAAGTCTGACTCTAGTCCACCTTTTCATGCTTTATCCTTTGAGTAGAAGTAACAGTATCGCAATGTGACAATACTAAATTATAAGTAAGTCTTTCTAAAAGCTAAAGAAGTATTATCAGCAAAAGAATGTTTGTTCCATATGTAGGTATACATGTGATGTACTGTGCAAAGCATTTGAAGTCACATAAAACATCAAATAAGAGCTGAACCAGATTCTTTCTAACTGATGTTCAGATACCAGGCCTGAAGTGCCATGTCTATTAAACGCTAATAAAATCAAGACTATCTTAGGAACGCACATGACCTCAAAGACCAACACCACAACAAATCCATGTGTTCGAGGTTGCTATGGCAACACTGCAGACATGACACATGGGGTAAGGGAAACAGAGGAATCTCGCAGCCATAAACTGTATATTTGAGCCAGATGAGCCCAAAAATACTCGAGAGCAACTTCACCTCGTTCAACCCAACATAATGACAACAAAGTAAAAGTACCTCAAAATATAACTCTCTTATCTCTCTCCCTCAGACTCACACTGCTTCTCCCCATCTCCCCTCCCTCCTCAACCCTTTGTTATTTCTCCTCTGGTCAAACAATCACACTTCTGTACATTTAAAACTGAATCCAGCTCTTGGGGCTTATCTCATTTGATCCGTTTTACCCATTTTTCAAAGAGCTCCTGTGTTTGGAGTGTGTGATTTTGTCTTTCCATCTTTCACACACACACACACACACACACACACACACACACACACATTCACAGCCTCCCGTCAGCTAGACTGGAGCTGTGTGTGTGGCTTAATTTAGCAGGTCTAATTTGTTCTCTCCAGACCTGTCGAACAGATAAGAGAGAGGAGGCAGAGGAGGCAGGGAGAGGAAAGGAGGCAGAGGGAGAGAATGAGGAGAGGCAGCATTGGAAGGAGAGAACAGGTGTCTGAGATGGTATCAGCATGTCAGCTAATGACTAAAACAACCTGAACTGAGAGAGGCAGAGTGAGGGGAGAGGCAGACTGAGGCATTTGTGAGGTAGTGAGATATGGAGTGGACTGAGGTTGGACTAGATAAAAGAAAAACCATGAGGGAAAGTAAAACAGTGTGAGTGTGAAAGAGACAAAAGGCAGAGTGGAGTCAGATGCAAGCATACAGGGAAAAGAGAGGGAATAAAGACCAAAATGAAACCCTTTCTCACTATTAAACCCCTGCCATGTTTTACACCCATCCTCACTTTCTCCTCTCTGATCAGCGCTCTTTAGAGGGCCTCTGGGTTCATAGCAACCAAAACCCATGACCGAACTTGAGCCAAGTCGAGATTATATTTAGTCTTATCAGGCCTGGATAGGGTTTCGTTCTATTGCTGCATGCCTTGGGTCTATGCAGGTCTAATACCCGAGTGGCTCAGTATCAGCCCTGATTACGTGTGCTTCACAGTGATCGCCAGAGAAAGGGTGTTCTTTGAGGTGAAACGGAGCATGTGAGCTGTGATGTGCAGGAAAAATGACACGTATTGCTGCTTTTTGTGAACTTTTTTGGCTTGAAGGGACATTTCACCCCAAGGAGTTTTGGGTTAGGGTTAGGGTCAGCCGTAGAGATTTCTGCGCTAGACTAGATGGCGCTCAGCTTGTGGTGCTCAAAGCACCAGAAAGACACACTTTTCAAAAATTCAAAACCAGTGTCTCTTTCCAGAATCATGGCCCAGTCACTCATGATAATCCACAGACCTTGTTTTAAGCAGTTTCATGTACGCTGCCTGGCTAAAAAAAAGGTCACACGCCTTTAGCTTTGATTACGCCACGGCATTGTTTCAATAAGCTTATGCAATGTGACAACAGTTATTTCTGTCCAGAGTTGCATTCATTTTTTGCCAAGATCTTGTATTGATGATGGGAGAGTCGGACCGCTGTGTAAAGTCTTCTCCAGTACAGCACACAGGTGTTCAGTCCCAATCCCTCTCTTCACACTGTGCGTGTTGAAATGCTCTTACTTTCACTATTAAACATAGCCGTGAGTCCTACTGTTGATGTTTTACGATTTGATTTCACCAAACGTTTAAGTGATCTCCGATTACGATCATTCAAGATTTTTTACCCACCACATTTCTTCCTGGAAGATGTGCTTAGATAAATCCAGATGGTGACTTTTCTGACCAGGCAGTTTAGGAACTCCTTTCTTTCTATGATCAATCAAATTTATCAATCAGATTGTATTTATATAGCCCAAAATCACAGATTACAATTTGCCTCAGGAAGCTTTACAATCTGTACAATGATAACGCTCCCTCTCCTGTAGACCCTCTAAAGAATAAGGAATTCAAAAGGTCAAACTTCACTGTGACATCATAATGTTCAGCTCTGTTGCAGTCACAGGACCAGGATCCTTTGCGCACAAGCTTGTGACTCCCCACGTTGCCATGTATCACCATCCTACAGATATTACTTTGTTGGCTAAAACATAGAGTTAGGTGACAAAAGTACTCATCAAGCATGCCCCTGGCTGCCCAGAGGTGGAGACTGAAATCCAAGCTGAAATAGCTCTTTCTTAACACCAACTATCACTGTGACATCACTGGATGCCGGAAGAACAACAGATTTTACAGAAATAGAGCCTCTCAATCAATATAGCACACAATGAGCAATTTATTGCTTCAATTGACTTCATTTACCATCAGCACTGACTGGACATCCACATGAAATTTTCCCTTTAAGTGCCCATCTACTCTTCCACTGGTGATTTTTAGTCAAGACCCAAACAGCTTTAAGAGCTTTACCACTACTCACTGTGCTGCAGTGAGGTTTATGCAGATTTGCATGTAGCCCAGCAAAAACCGAGACAGATTGCAATCAGATTTGTTATCTGGCTAAAGGAGATGTGTAGAGTATATCATGTGGCTAAGTATAAACAAGACTGTATTAAAACCCGTCTGGATTTCATATATGAGACACTTGAAAGAAAAAGTGTAAATGTGGTCTAATGAGGTCGACCATATTTCAGATTCCGTCTCATTTTCCTTGGTTCTACTTTGAATTGGGCCTCTTCTTTTTTTCCAAAACAAGTTTTTGTAGGATTCCGCAGATTGAGACCTGAATTGACCTTTATCTCTGATGCTAGAGTACAACTACTCCCGCTCCAAAGAAACAAAAGCCCACCATCTGCAGGCAACGCTGCAGTCAAACAGAGGCCTTACTCATTATTCATGTCACTGTTTTCCTCCCCAAATCATTATTCTTTGATCCCTTTCAAATCTTGTTTTCAGCGGGTGTGATTCGTCATCTGCAGTGCAGGCTTACATGAAGTAATGAGTGCTTTTGATTGCGTAAGATAAACATTTTAGGAGCTATTTGGTTATAAAGGCTCAAAGAAAGGCTCTGAGTGCACAAAGCAGCCTCATCATGTTTACTGTGAACAGAAGCAGCGCTGTGTTGATCTTTGTAAGACTTCAGAACCTTATAGATCCCTATTTGTGTTTGTTTGTTTCTAACATTGATTTTACTGTCTGAGATCATACAAGTAACAGTAATGTACTTTGGGTGGGTATTCCTGGGAAGCATTGCTAAGCCAGGTGCAGCGGGAAAAGACTATTGATCAAGGAATGTGATCCAAGTTAGTTCCCAGAATCCCCTTCTGAGTCATCCGACGTGTATGCTGTCCATACAGACTAGACTCAGGAATATGACTGAAAATGAAACCAACAACACATTTGTGTGTGTGTGTGTGTGTGTGTGTGTGTGTGTGTGTGTGTGTGTGTGTGTGTGCATAATGATAAACAGCACCAACTGGATGTTTTCAAAACCATTTGCATTCACTATGACTAAAAGAGGATCATGTTATATCATAATCTTCTAAATTATTGTCTTAATTGGGGCCTGTTGCCACGTAGTGTTTTTTCCTGGTTGAAACGGGCTGGCAGGGCGCTGTGGAGCGCTGTGATGAAGAGTCTGCATGGTTTAAAAAACCATGGGTTTTGTTTCTATGACAACTTAAAGGGACAGTCCAACCCAAAATCAAAAATACATACTTTTCCTCCGGCCTGTAGTGCTATTTTATCCATCTATGCTCTTTTGATTTTGACTTGTCAAGGCAGAATATAAACATCTTTGACAGTATTTCCTGTCAACTTGCTACATTAGACGTTCGTCATACAGCGAAACAGTGCAGGGAGAAGATCAAGTAACTGAAACAGGTTTATAAGAAAATTAAAGGCCACAATAAACAAAGTGGATCTGATAGAAACACAAGCAAGTGGTAGGCACTGGATGCTATCCTCAGCCACAGAGCAGCATGTACTGGTAACGCAGGTAAAAGAAGGACTCTTAGAACTTAGGACTCTTAGGACTTTTAGAAGCTGTCGCCAGTGGCACCACTGGGAGCTGCAGTCCACTGGTGTAAGCTTCTGCAGATGGTAAGAGGCTCCTTGTACACTTAACAGCATAACGTTATGTCCTAACGTTAACTTTAATTACCCGTCTGCAGTGCTGTCCTAATATGAAAACTATGAAGTGCTGCCAATTGCCAAATGAGTTTTGGCCTTTTTGCTTTCCATCTTCTAGCTCGTTCAACCGCATTATTGAAACTCGTACGTCTCCTTTCAAACGTGATTATAATCATAAAACCTACAACACACAGTTCTGACGACAGCGCCCTCCTTCTTGTGTAGTTGTTGCCATGGTAATGGTTGTTGTATGTCATGCCGAAGTGTTGTTACTCAACCAACCGCCAACTGGCTTACAGTACGTCACTTTACATTTTACTGATTTCGACTCGAAAATGAGCTCAGACTCAGACACAGATGAGACAGCATACATGTGGCTGGTGTGATTTATCTACAAGCTTGAATGTCTCTCTGGCTGGGAGCAAGATAACTGGTCATGTGGAGTAAAAGTTGACAGGGAAACGCTCTGGCCTTCCTCACCATCTACCACACACTTAATCCTCAGCTGCTTCAGTGTCCAACTGTACAAAATGGAGGTTGAAAAGGGCAGCTCCCTGGTGTCCCCTCCACTAGACTGCTACTGTAAATAAGAATTTGTTCCCTCAGCACCGGTCAACATGGCCACAATTCCTGAAATATTACTTTTAACTTCTGTAACAAATATTGCATCACAAATGAACACAAGAAAATATTCAAAAACAGTTCACCTACAAAATGAGCTTATTTTAGCAATTTGCACCTTCCTGAAAAAGATCCTTCAGGGTCCTGTAGACTACATTTTATCCTGGAAGCTGTAGTTGCAGATGTATCACCATGTTTTTACATGCTAACATTACATAGGTTTTTATGTACATCATCTGCAATTTATCCAAAATGCAGCAATGCTACAGAGCGGCCCCAGAGCCTCTCCTGACCTTCATGGGGCCATAAGCAAAATTCTGCTAAAATCCTAATTGGCACGTGAGCCATATAAACCATATGCTACACAGTCACACCTGACACTCCAGTGATTCCGCTACAGTCCTCCTCCTTTAAAACAGTTTGCTCCATCTGTCATCCCAAGAATAAGTAGACTTACACAGAACAGAATTTTAAGATAAGAAAATATTAAAATTAACAACTTAACAGCTGAACTTTACAGTAAATAATGCATCTTGTGTACTGTGCATGTAGGGCACAGTACCAGCTCTGTTCACACCTAACCTCTTTGTATGACTCAGACAGACGCTGGTGCAATTGCTTGTTTGGTTTGGTACATTTAGGCTCTTGTAAAAGCTGGCATTCATACTCTGGTGCTCTCAAACTAAACAACATGACTACGACCACTTGAAAAAATGGGTCTCAGTCCGGTCGCTGGTGTGGTTCATTTGTGGTGTGACAGCAAAGCAGACCAACCACAGGCTTGCATGATAGAAGACATGATTTTAAAATGAAGGTACAGATATAGACATACACTATTATTAAATCCATCTGTTGAAAATGACCTGTCAAGTAAGAGATCTGTATATATGTAATTATTCATTAAATTTATTTATTTGTACCACACGTTTTTTCTTCTTTCCAGTAGAAAGAAAAAATAAAATTAATTTATAATCAAAGCAATTTGTAAATGTCATGGAAGAAAAGGAAGAAGAAAAAAATCCTTAATTGGTAACAATAGTACAATGTCACCTATGCACATCATCAGTGCAGAGATTACACATATTAAGATGAAAAAGAACTTAAATGAAGTGTAATGTCTCAGACAATGTACCTTTGTAGTTCCTCAATAAAAAGTTGGTGAAATATACCTATATTACAGTACAAGATGCCCTTTTTCCTTGTTTCTACTGGTTGATTTTTCTAAGTTTAACTTTTGAGCAGCAGTGCAGCATGACTCTCTCTCATTCACCAGGATCTAATTTTCCCACACAGATGCAGGATGACTTATAAATGAGGGAGCTACTAGTCAGTCCGTGTGTTTTATTATTTATTTATTTAATTATGTTTTATGTGACAGTTAATCATGTTTTCTGCTCCAGAATAAGTAAACCTAACTACCATGACATTAGTTTTTAATAAGTTCAGACAGTTTTAAAGGAGAAATCTGTAATATATTTACTTTAACAAATCATAAAATGGTCACGATGTGTCATCAGAGATCAATGAAACATGTTAAGTTGAAAAACTTACTTCACTTGACATGAACGCTGCAGATGCAGTGTCCCCTGTTGAACTTTCTATTCCGGACTGGAACGCTTGTTTTGTATGTTCGTTTCACACTAATCAGAGCTCAGATTAATGCAGAATTTTCACCAAATGAGTAAGTGTCTGTTTATGACACATAAGAAATCATTACTAATCTTGTAGAAGCTTTAGATCTTTATAACTGTTAAATTGAGCAAAAATGTTAAAGTTTAGAGTTTGGCAGGCAGTGAGACAGGCCTACAGCGTGAGTATTTTCAGAGCAGTGGGATTTTTTTTTTTTCAGGATAACGGGCTTAACTTTAGATTGACGAGACAATTGACGGTTATAAACAGCTGATCAACTTACAGTGGAGGACTCGTCGTCGCTTGTTATTGTGAATTTATGCACCCTGTGCTCCTACAGTGCTCCTGCAGCCTGCCTGTCTCTGTCGTGTCTGTGGAGGAGGGGGTGGGGAATGACTCGCTTCAACCATTGATTATATATTAAACAGGGTTACAACCTATTTAATATACAGTCTACGGCTCCAACTCACTACGTGGACTGCTGTACTTATTTTTGCACGTGCAATGACTACATATTGCTCCTGTCCCCTGAGTTAAATTTTCAACAAACGCATACATTTGCATATCAAATTTCCATCCAACGAGAGCCCACTTTATAAAAAGGAGATGAGTGTGT
Organism: Lutjanus campechanus; assembly: GCA_027495735.1. Lineage (NCBI taxonomy): Eukaryota > Metazoa > Chordata > Actinopteri > Lutjaniformes > Lutjanidae > Lutjanus > Lutjanus campechanus. The sequence continues at coordinate 13,558 of JAJHUR010134784.1, forward strand.
GAGAGAGTAAAGGTTTGGTGCTGTAGCTTGCAGGTGACTACAGTCTGTATGCTCAGAGGGTCTCAGTCCTCCCTCTACATGTCCTGATCCCCGTCTCTTCAACATTTTTTTTGTATTAAGTGGCCCAGATGTGCTTGAAATGAAGCATTTAACCTTAAAAGGAAATGAGACCAGGAATCCGTAAACATGCATTTACTCGGACACACACACACACACTTACAGGAAACCTCCTGACCTCATTCACAGCTGGTTTGGGTGTGCGTTTATTATGTGCATGAGTACATTTATCCAAAGGCCACATGCGAGAATCTGTTAAACAAAAACCTTTGCACACTGACAGGCTTTGATGTCAACTCTATTACATTAGCAGACACACTCTCTCTCTCTCTCTCTCTCACACACACACACACACACACAGACGGAGACAAAGTGAGGGCACTGTGTCTTTGAAGTGTGGTTGAGACAGATTAACTGTTCCATATTGACCGGAGATGGTATTTAAGACTCTTCAAGGAGAGGGATTCGATAGCCAGAGAGATTTTATGTGTGTAGTCAAGAGGGTGATGCCAGAGACTGTGCATTTGTGTGTGTGTGTGTGTGTGTGTGTGTGTGTGTGTGTGTGTGTGTGTGTGTGTGTGAGAGAGAGAGAGAGAGAGAGAGAGAGAGAGAGAGAGAGAGATAAAGAATGTGTGCGTGTGTGCCAAATATGTCAGTCTGATGAGTGTTTATCACCTAAACGTGCCTTGACCATTTCTTACACACACACACACACACACACACACACACACACACACACACACACACACACACACACACACACACACACACAGGCATGCTGTGACCGGCTTCATAGGAAAATTCTTTGAGGATTTTGCTGACTTACTGACAGTCCATCAGTTCGACAGGCAGACACCTGAATGTCTTGGATAACCTTAGATTACATGTTAAGCTCCGCCCGTCTCCAAGAAGCTGTGTTTAAAGCAGATGTGCAGTGATAGATGTAAGCATTTACTGTTATGATGATTGTGATCCTTTCCAACCCCCTTACACATGGATTTACTGTAGTTGCCGACCCCCAACCATCACTTACAGTAACTGTGAGTAAATGTAGAAATATGGCTGAGAAAATAACACAGGTGGCGTAACTACTTCAGTCCACATGGGTTTGGCTCATGTAGCTATCTAACAGAATAGATTTAACTTAAAATACACAAAGAAATCCACACTGACCAATGTTTTGTTGTGTTAATTCAGTAGGTACAGGAGGCAACAAGTCAAATAGTTCATGCATAAGACCATGATTTTTTTTAAAGCTGGGGTACGCAGTTTAGTTTTACCATCATTGGGCAAAAGTTCTGTAATAACCCTTAAAGCCTATTGTCATTCAGGCGTTCTGAGAAAAGACTTTTTGCTCGTCCTCTTGGCTCTGTTTTCAGGATTTAGAAAATCTAGTCTGTGACGGGAGATTTTTTTCCAATCACAGGCCAGTAAGGTAGTTGATTGTTGAATCTCATTCCCAAAACATCAGTATTTAACAATCTGGGAATGAGACAGTTATTAATTTAGTTTTCTAAAGACATAGTTGAGAGGAACAATATTGGTGAATATTATTAACTTTTTCCCCAGAGTCAGAAACTTATAAATGCCTTTGGACCGACCTTTTCTATGTAGTTTGTGGAGTCTGAAGTTATGTAACAGCAATATCAGCTTATCTTGGCTCAACTGATGAGTGTCTATGGGATTGAATAACATAATCACGATCCCACTGACATCCAGGAATTCTGACAGAAAGGTTTGTCTGAGGAGACTTTGAAAACCCCTGCGCTAAACCAACTTCATAAGAAGTTGTCCCATTCCTTCAATACTCATCTTTCTTTTCCTTCTCTTTTGTGTCATTTCTTGTCATTTTTCTGCTCAGCTGATCAGTTGCTGATTGGTTCTTTCTGCTGTCTGTTCTTGCAGTATGACTCTCCTCTGCCTGCATCCAACACCAACTGGGAGGCTGTCACTATGCCCATGTCGGTGAGTCACGCACACACATACACAATTTATTAATTCCTTTAATTAATTAAAATTAGATAGGAATGCTTGACAATTATTATAATAAGGGATATTTTTTGGCAGAAACAGAGCTCACAAATGAACAATTACATAAATAAACGCATAATACAACATAAAAAGAAATTTTCAAATAGGAAAGTGTCTTCACTAGGGTTGGGTATTGGTACTTGATAACTTTAAGGCATCAACTGAAATAACGCTGTATCAAGTAGTGTCTTCTCCAGTCAGATAATACCTGTGTTCAATCCTTTTTGTACTGAGATCTAGAAAAAAAAAAGACTGTTTGTGTGGTGTTGCTCACAGTCAGTTACCACAAGTGGTCTTTGATTTCATGCGAGGTGTGATCGTCCCTCCACCACAGCAGCAACAACACATACAGGTGGTGGTGAAGCCAAGCGTGGTGTATTTGATGGAGTTGGCTGTTCAGCATGCAAGGATGCCACCAAAACATTTAAAAGTATGGCTCTACTACACATCTGTGGTATCTCATGATCACATGATTAGATTAACACAACAAAAGCAAATAAGCAGAAAGAAATTAAATAAAAAACCTGCACAAATCAAAATCAACTACACATCCTGTCTGTTCCCCGCTCTGATCATGCATCCCATATGCATCCAGTGTGTTATTTTTAATTTTGTTTTTGAATTTATTCAGTGTGGGACATATTTTCATTTCATCGTTACAGGTATACAATAGACTAACTCCTTTGCTTGTAATGCAGTGGCCTTTAGTGTGGGTTAGAGCTTATTATGAGATTATTTTCATAGTCCATTAATCGGTCGATTATTTTCTCGATTAATCGATTAATAGTTGTTTGTGTTAAAATGTGAAAATGGTGAACAATGTCAATCAGATGACAGCATCTAATGTCTGTTGTTACTCACAACCTAAAGATATCCAGTGTACTGTCATAGAGGAGTAAAAAGACACTTTTAAGAATCTGAAATCACAGGATTTTGACTTTTTTTTCGTAGAAAATTACTCAAACCGATTAATCGATTATTATTATGTAATTAATTAATCGCTTAATTGCTGCAGCTCTAGTGTTGGTCCTCACTGGTCGCTTCTTGAACACAAAAATTCTGCTCAGATCATGCTGACTTTCTCTCATTTGAAACAGCTTCAGGATACTGCTTGGCAATAATGATAGATATCAAATGAAGTAGTTTAAAAAAAAAGGTATCAAATAATTGATTGTGTTGGTATCAGTATCACTTTAAGGGTTCTGGCATTGGTCATTTTTTTAAGTGATACCCAGCCCTATTCATCACCATCACTGTGATTATAATATCAATATCAATGTTTCAAAAAATGTTTCCAAACTATCTTTTAATAACTTTGTAGATGGAACATTTGTTGATGTGATATTAACACCTACCCACCTACATACCTGCCCTCCAACCCCGTCGCTCCACATACAAGCATCTTCTTAAGCAACAATAGCTACAGTAATAAATTTAACATATGGTCCATTTGCATAGGCTAACACACACCCACACGCAGAATACACTCATGCATGTATGTACTGTATTTATTATGCATGGAACTTGAGATGTAAAACGACATGCTTACTTAGACTAATGTTTTTATAAGTACATCAGTGTAATTTGTGTGTGTGTGTGTGTGTGTGTGTGTGTGTGTGTGTGTAAGAGCAGTGGGGTTCAGTGACATATGTGACCATAATAATTAGTGTGCGTTGGGGTGTGTGGCAGTTTTTCTGCATGGATTGATAATGGTTATATGTGTGGACGTGTGGGTGTATGTTTTTGCGCCGTGTGTGTGTGTATGGATATGTCACTGCCAGTGCAGATGGGTTGCACATGTACGGTTTGTTGGCCTCCACTTTATATTCAAATGGCGCTCTGAAACGTTATCTGCTTCTGTGGGTTTTCCCAGTGATTTGTGGTCAATTTACATTAAGTTCATGTCGCTAACTGCTTCACACTATTGAGCAAATACAAAATGTGATACATTCATTAGAAATGTGAGCCCCTCACTTATATGTTAATTTTGAGCAGTCTGACATCCTTACTTTAAATGGGGAAAAAAAAACACTTTAAACAAATTGTATCAAATGGCCGTATGTAGTTATTTGAAAAGTAATCTAATGGAGCTCTTACTTCAACATTCAGCTGAGCTTTAACATGAGCCAGAGTCACATTTTTATTGCATGGTAGAGTGACACTAAAATGATCATATTTAATTTATACTCATTAAGTCAATGTATTTAAGCTCTTACAATAAATGTAAAGTCTCAGAGGTGTACTTCAGTTCTCATGTTAGCTTTAATGAATCTCCACCACCATGAGCTCCAGACAGCTTCTCATCACCTCCTGTACCCTTGTCCTTGTACTTTGACCCATATGGAAGTTAGTGCTGATTGTGGCAGTTAAAGTCACAGACATAATGGTCCTTCATGCTAAAGGATTTTCATTGCACTTGCCCCCAAGCTGAGCCTGCAAGAGGGAGAAAGGGGGCATCTACAATATGCAAGGCTTACTTTGTCTGTTGACGGCCACATTTTGGCTTTATCTTGAACCTCTGCAGATTATTTTCATAACCGCGATGTTACAATCCACTCAAATTAGGCATCAAATGAGACTGATAAAATCATGTTTTGTTAGCTTTGCCACTGTCTCCACTGTGTGTCTGCATGAACGCAAAATTGATGCATTCATGGTCCACTAGTAAACAAATTAGATCAGTTGCAAATTCACCACAAAATCAACTGTAACTCGCTAAATTCTGAACAGATTTTCATGAAATTTGTTTAGTTATAAATCTGAAGTAAGAATAAGATATACCAAAACATCAACATTTTGAATAGCTGCAACTATCACTGAGGCTATGACCAATGACCTATGACTCATGCAACAGCAAGAGGAAAGTATTTAGACTTTGAGTTTCTCGAAAAAAGTTGATATACTATATATTGTTTTAAAGCCACCTGGTTGCTTGTTATGTTCTTAATAAACAACTGTTTAATTTGAGAAGTTTGGATGTATCATCCTGTTTATAGTGTCCTTGTTGAGTTTATACAGTTAGTTGAACCTAGGATGCTTGGTGACACTATTACATGCATCTTAAATAAAACTGTGATGATACAAAAACACTTTATTAAAAACTTTGCATACATCAAGATAAGAAAACTTACACTGTAGTACACTATGTAAAACTTAATTCAAACTTTTCAAATCTCTGTTGGTTGCACCTGGCAGTTGTGGTGGTATTGCAGTAGGTGCTTCACCATCTGCTGCCTGGTGGAGATCTGCTCTCTGCTGAGTGCACCCTTCTGGTCTTTATTTTCTTTTCTTATCTCTGTCTCAGAATACGTGTTGGCATTTACACAAAGGGTGGATGATTGTGACAGTATGTGGTGGTATTAAAAGTAGTGTTTTTTGATTTTGAGGGACTTATTATGTTGCTGAATTTGTACAATAATATAGCAGCTATCAGGTTTGGCGGGGAAAGAGAAAATCTCTTCATTTTTTAGGCTACTAAAAACTCGAGCCTTAGTTTTTCAAGCATGTAATGATTTCTAGCATTTCTAGCAAGCTCAGTCTCACACCCAGGTTTGTTCTCAACTGCTGTCACTTGCACACAAGCATATATAATATGTGGTGAAACACTGTACTGTATTTCTATCACAGTGTGCTGTACTACATTCGGTGGGTTATTTTTTTTAATTTACAGTAAATGTCACAGAAACACACTATTTCCACCACAGTGTGCTTCACCACAGGCTATAAGCTATTTCCATAACTTTCAGTAAATGTCACATCACTCTCATATCTACATGTTGTGCATATATGGGGAGAGTCTTTATAACTACAGTAAATGCACCATTTTTAGTGTTTTAACCACACTCCGCAGTACATAAATAAACATAACAACAGTATATTACTGTAATTGAAATGCACCACACATGTTGAGACACAGCTAAATATAGAGAAGAGCTACACTGCAGAGGAAGACACTGACATCAGGTCAAGACGTCTCCTTGAAAATCTGTTTTCCATTTCACTAAAAGCTCTGTCTGAAATGTTTAGTAGGGATCTCTTAAATGACTGGACGTGTTAGAGGAGTCTGAGTCAGTATGACCAACACTGACTTTGGCCTTTACGTTCATTGTTCCCGGTCTCTTTGTGTCAGTGTGGAGGTTATCAGTCGATATCTCCAATTCTTTCCGTGAATAATTGGATTTTTTTTTTTAGTTTTTGAAAAGAAACGGCGCTGACCTCCCCACCGCAGCACATTCTGTCGCTACAACTTGAACAATAAAAATATGCAGCTTCTGAAGAACCCAGAATACTGTCAAGGATTCATAAAGTTCAGAAAGCTGCCTCTGCCAACCAGTCACTACCAGACACTGCATCATCATCATCATCATCATCATCATGACTTGGCCATTGGCTCTCCAATAAGCCTTTGAATGGGGTTGTGTAATAGGTCTCCGCTGCATTATAATGGTGAGAGAAATAATAAAGCCAACCACAGATTTCCAAGAAGGTTTTGGCACATGGCTACCTGTGATTTCCCTAATGTGCTGTAGGTAATAACGCTTTAAATGAACGACTGCTAAAGTTAGAATTAGCTTAAATTTCTAATAGAATTAGTAATTTTGTCTTTACCCTTTGACCTCTGCTCTTTGCAGGACAGTGGTGTATTACAGATGCCAGCAGCGGTCACAGAGGTTCCTTTCTCATTGGAGGATTTGGACCGGACCATAGCCGCCTTCGACACCGTAGAACAGCTCCTCAGATCCCTCAGCCCAGACACCTGGAGACAAGACCTGGACAGCATCTACACCCAAACACACATACACTATAGATCCAGGGCCTATCATCTGGCAGGCAGACATAATAAAGGTAAGATCTCCAAGTTTTACAAGCCATCCATGAATCTGTCCACAGAACATATGTATACTATCTTAAACACATGTATTATTGTCTCACATGCTTTCAGGATCGCAGAGCACTAAATCCAAACAGATACGTCCTTGCATGACGATAATCACTTTCCTTTGGCCTCAATATAAATGATACAATGGAATATGGTGACACATTACAAGACAGTTTTACAATAGAGGACTGAAACTTAAAGCGATACTCCACCCAAAAAGGAAGATTCACTCAAAATCTACTCACGCCTGTGCTGATGAGAAGATGGGTGAAGATCTCCAGTTCACAAAACACTCCCGGAGTCTCAGTGGAAAACAGTGTTGCAGCTAAATCCAGTACAATTAGAGTGAATGGTGACCCAGTTTAAAACGTAAAAACAGTCCTGTATGTTTGAGCCATACATCCACCCCACCTCCTCCAGATGCAGACTTCCAGCTCTTCATACTATGTTGAAAGCATGGTGCATCTCCAGCTAACAGGCGCTGTGCATGTCTGTATGAGTCTCTGAGGGGCTGTGACAAAACAGCGGTATTTGACGTGTTTGAAATGGGAACACGCTAAGGTATGATGAGTCGAGACAATGTTGACTGCTGGTCAACCGTCTGTAAATGAGAATTGAAAAGTAAAGAAACTCCTGTTTTGCAAACATTAAAATAGTCACAAACATACAAAGTAGCCTCACAATTTGATGTCCAGCTAACAAGAAATGCACATAAAACCCAATAAACCCAGGCTGCCGTTGGTGGGTAAATGCTGTGCTGTGTGTGGTATACGCATAAGAAGACCGTATCAAAAAAGCTGTCTAGAGCTGCAGAGCTGATAGTTCATCAACAGCGCTAACAACCCCTCATGTCACACAAAGACATTGGAGTGTATGAATATAGAACATAATGCTAAATGAGGCTTTAAACTTGAGCTTCCAGAGATGAAGAATTATATCAGGCTTAATTACAGTGAGAAAACTGCGCAGCCGTAAAAATCACATCTTTGGTTTTAATATTTCTCTTGGTATAAGGATCTTATGGATTAAGCAGACACTCTGTAAGCATTTGTACAGTAATCTTATGCAGTGTGGAAATAATGTTTCTTTTCTTTGAGTGTATAAAGAGACATTGAACAGAAATACTGATCACTTCTGTGTGTCAAAATATACTGACGACATGTGAAAAACATCTTAGATTTAAGTATAATGATGAGGCATAGTGACGTGCTGAGTTCGTAAAGTTGATGCAGGAAGATGAGAGCAGTGATGTCCTCATCTCATTTTATTGTGCTGCAGATGGTGATCCTCAGCAACTCTGCTGCGTTCACAGTATTCTGCTGCAGATTGTTGCAGTCGGTGGTAGCTGGTGTGATAGAGGGGAGGGGAGAGCGTGCTGCCTTGTGCTGACCAAGAAAGACCCACACAGCAGGAGGCCCATTCTCACTTATTTGGCTATATTGTACATAAAGTCAGCGGTACAGCATTGCGGTATAAGTCTACGACCTGGTAATCTGTAGGAAATTATTAGTCATGGCTGTAACGGAGCCACATTTGCTGCCTTATGATCAAATATAGCACAGGTGACATCCAGTTAAAACATGGTAATGAAGTGTTGCGTATGCCGTGGAAACTGACATCCAGTCTGAGTCAAGTAAGGTCGAGTCTGGTGGTTGAGTGTATCTCTACGCACTTAATTTGGCATGAAGGACGGAATATATGAAGGTAGAAGAAACATCTGTGCACGCAACTCCCCTGTGCTGAACGTAGAAATGGGGGAGAAAAAAAAAAGATTAAAAGAACATTCTGACAAATCTTGGTGTGAAAATACTTTTTGAACTTGAAATAGATGTGTATTGAAATGGAAATATGTTTTCCTTTTTTCCCCCAGTTTTCTGTAAATATAAAAGATCATCATGGAAAAATGAAACCAGCTGCTGCCCCTATTATGACGCAACAGCGTACCGTAGACTGACTAAGCTGTTGCATCATCAAAAAATGAGCAATTTGCCCTGTAGTGGGTCTAAAAGTGAGTCAGTGACAGATTTAAGGTGACACGGGACCAGCAGTTCAAGGCAATTCTTTACTGTGGAGTCAGTGCCAACGACCTGCAGTCGCTGAGGCAGTAGATTTTGTCCTTAAGAGCAGGTATGAAATTTTGGCACGCGATGCTTATTACGCACACATGTCACATGATCATGGGAGCGTGTGTTCAGATATGTGTGTATCTCCTGTACAGAAGCATCGAAGCTCGCTACACTCGACCCCATCTCCCTCACCTGCACCTCTCTCTATCTCTCTGCCTTTGTACCCGAGGGCTCTCCTGTTCCTCAGTAAACATTTGGGCTTGACAGCAAATCTATCTCTATTTATCAGTGCATGTGTGCGCCTGGCTGGCATGAGAAGGCTCTGTATATTGGGGGAATTTGTGCATGTTGCAGCACCACAGAGAGGTGCATAGGTGCTGCAGGTCTTTGATATACTGTACCGGCAAAGCTCTCTCTAATTGGAAATTCAACCTGTGCAGCGGAGCAGAAATGTGCCACAGTCAGCAGCTTAGCTTTGTTTTCATTAAGACGCACACACTGTGTGGCTCACACCCACCTTTGTTCACATGAAGGACAGAAAGTCTGATTCTAATATTAATTGGGACACTTTTTAAGCCTGAGTATCTCACACACACATGCTGACTCACACGTTAATAAGTTCACATTAAAAAACAAAGTAATGCTGCAAACAAATCCTTGTATACAAGAGGGATGCGCGCAATCAGTCGACAAAATGATTAAACATTGCTACCCTCACTAGTCAGCACCAGAAATAGTAGTTGGCATGACACGTTGGGTTAAACTTTGGGGCGAACGTGTATTTGAGGTGGGTAAATTTATTCATGCGGTGAGGAAACTCTGCATGCTCCACCTGAGTTTAGGCAATTATCTATCCTGCAGGCGCAGAGAAGGTTCCAGTGTCTGTGATCAATCATCCATTTACTTATCTGCCTTCAAACGAGGTTGTGTTTACCGTGTTCACAAGAAGAGTCAAGATGAACGCCCCCCCTGCATGTGGTATTCACGACATTGTAAAATTGAAGTTTTCTGAAAGCTCCAATCTTACGATGTTGTGTAAATGACTTCCCATATCATAAATAGGTTTTAAATGAAAGCAATACGCTACACACTTGTTGTTGTTGCTGTGAAGCCAATCATTTAATCAGGGATTAACATGGTTGCATGGTACCTGTCCAGATCCGCAGCTCTGAACCATGTTTGGGAGAGTTCTGGTCTTTGGCTATTTTAATTGCCTGGCTCAGAACTGCTAACTAGCTATCTTTTCTCAGTTTAGACAAGCTCTGCTGTGAAGAACTATTTATTAATATTTCATTATTGTACCACACCAGTTAGTCCGCTGCTAGTCAGTGCTGCAGCCCCAGCTCGCTATGCTATGGCCAGATGGCCCAGATGTTGTAATCAGCAAAGTGGGACAAATGATGTCTCATAAAACCAGTTCAGTTTGATAGTGTTTTGCTCTAGAAAAAAAAGGATGAATAGCACAGGCATGTGGACATTAACCTGCAAGGAGAGCAGCTGCTGGTGCTAGCATGGCTAACGTTAGCCACACTGTGTGGCAGCTAACGTTAGGTCACGCTGTGCATAATGTAAAATGTCCATAATGCACAACACGAAGTGGCACACATATCAGCAGCATTTGAAATATGATTTGGTAATTGAAGAGTGTGATTAATGGCTGGCTAATGGAGTGTTTTCTTACTTTCAAACTAATCAACTAATCTAAATTAAAATTTCCAGTTCGGCAGGGAGATTAGTCACCAGGAACATATACAGCTCCTATAATTGTTGCACAAGAAAACACACAGACACTATCATTTTTTTCTTGTTGGTGGCTCTGTGATTGACACAGTCATTCTCGCAGTCTTGCTTGCTCTCAGTCTTTCTGTCTTTTTCTCCCACGTACTCCCTGACAGGGTTCTACACCACTGCTTTTTTGAGATTGCACTCATTCCCCTTAAAAAGACACAAGCTCAACACTACAACCACACACACACACACACACACACAGAGTATACATGCCTACACACTCACACATGACCTGTGCCTTCATGAGTATAAACATGCACCTTACCCCAGCGCACACAAACACACATACCTCATGTCCCCTGCGTTTGGTGTTACAAGGCAGCACTGAATGTGAACATCAGAACTGCAGAGGCAGGTGACTCAGTGGGTTCTGTACCAGCTCCTTTACACCAAGCCTTGCATCACTCTTGAAAGTGTAAACAAAATTACAAATGTTAGAGACACCTGTCGTGACTCCTGACATCCTCACAATTCTGTGATCAACCTTGAAAATCTACTATTTTGCTTTCCAGTAAAATCACAAGAACTGGATTGATGGCTTCTCTGTCAACCTGTGCTTTTCACAACAAAAGGGATGCAGGAAAAAGGGTTTCTGTGATTTGGTTGTGAGCTGTGAACTGTGTTATTGTCACAGAATGTCTGCACTATAGTCCTACATGAAGAGGTGAATTCATAATGCTTAACACGCCCTCCATGTTACACCTTAGTAAGTTAGTTGAAGGTGCGATATGTAAGAATATGTAAGAAACTGAGCTTGAATTCATACTCCAAACAAATAGAGGGAAGCATATCACCTGAGTCACCACTAACTGCTGCTATATGTAGCTGCCATTAGTTAGCTGTGCAGCTAGCACTCAGAGCGAGTATTGGTATCTATACTGCTAGCACAGGAGCTTTGGACGGTTGATGGTGGGTTTTCAAGGCCCAGCACACTGTTTTTCAGGTGGACCAGCAGGGAAAGCTGGTGGGTAGCAGCACCAGAATGGGCACCGGAACCGGAGCTGGGTGAGCTAGGAGACTAAACCAGGCTCAGCAGCCTCAGTCAGGCCCTTTCCACCAGCTGTTCTGTTCCAATTCAAGCACCAAATTTGGAGCATTTCCACTAAAAATAAACAACATGGAACAAAAAAGTTGGTTCCCAGCTGGAACCAAAAAGTACTAGGTTTTCTGTGGGAACCAAAGTGGGCTTGTCATAACCTAAATGTTGTTGCAGCGGTTGTCTCCAATGTCTTCTGATGACGACATGCTTTATCACAATGGTTCTGCTTAAAACCGGTGGAATCGCATGCTGGCGCGCAAGGTAGCACCAACGTTGAGTGAATAAACAAACACTAACTCATTGCCAAATTAGTTAGTGTCTGTTTATGAGTCATAAAAGACATTCAATAAACCGTTTCTGATTCTGATAATCGTGTAGAAGGCGCAGACATTCATAAATTGAGTAAAATGTTAATGGCGTCGGGCAGGCAGTGAGACAAGCAGCCACATAACTCATCATCCAGAGTCTGTTATTCAAGAGCAGTGAGCTTTCGTTTTCAGGCTTAGCTTTACATTGACACACAATAACACTTTAACGCTTATTTTTTGGAGTTCCTAGATTGCCTTCCTGTTTATCCTACAATTTTCGTATCGTACTATTTAAAGCTACCAGATGGAATTTTTGTTGCTTTTCATTTAGGACCCCGTGGACAAAAGTGGTGGTGTTTCCTTCATAATAACCACAAAATATAATGTCAAAAATAAAATAATCAAAATAATCTTTTTAACTGGCTAATACCCACTGTAACTTCATCTGGTGGAGAATCCGGCCCAGTGGCAGGCAACTTTACAGAAATCATCTTGCTGATGATCCTTTTTTGCTCAAGTAGTTCATATTTCGACATCAGTATTAAATTCAGAAGGTTTCATAACTTAAAACATTTACATGATTCAGTGAAAAAAACTTTTAGAAGTCCATAGAACTTTAAACCAGGTTGTACAGTTCTTTATTATTGGCAAATCATCACCATTTTCAGTTTCTCACAATTTCTACAGAGAAATACTCTCTGAATATTTATTCAAATGAGCAGATTGGTGTAACCTGACACCTAAATTTTAGGTCTCTAATCATCCGAAATACACGGCAATAAATCCCTAGTTTTTTTAAACATGACACAAACACGCAGTTTGAATCAGTTGTCCTCATTTAGCCTCTTAATACTCACACAAATGCAGACATAATCCACTTTTCATTTAGCCTCCTGTATAGCGGATGTGCACCCAGCAGGGATTTTTAAGGAGCGTGCAAACACATCTGACACCTCACACACAGACGCATACGCATAAAAATGTGCATACAGTAGCTTTCATTTGCTGCATTTCTCTTTTTTTTTCATTCCTCTTGTATCTAATCATAAGAAGAAAGTCTTGAAATATGAGCTATTTTACCATTTAGATGGAGCTGCAATCAAGGTCGTCAATATAAATAGTGCACTCTCTTCCTTCATCTCTTTTCTATGAAAGTAAATGATCACATCTCCGGTTCTTTTCTCTGTCTCTTCATTGTTGTTCATTGTTCACTGGGCTTCCCACATGCTTTATGTCATGAATGGAAACCCCCCGCAGCAAAGATTTCTTTTTGTGAACAATTGCTTATTGATTATCAATGCCATTAGGCTTCTCCTGACCCCTCTGCACTTCTCTTTAGATTCTCTCACTCACACACAATATTGCACTTCAAGCAAATTTGTCATTGTTATACAAATATGGAGGACATGCGATTTCTGGGCAGTTTCTATTGCTTGACTGATCTTTATTGTTGCATTGCTGCAGCAAGCCAAATGCAAGCCAGTCTCGCAGAGCCATACTGTTGTACTTACAAGTATCGATCTTGACAACCCCTTTATTCTTGTATCAGGTACTAGAGGCCCATTGTATTTCAATGAAGTGAAAAGCTAGTTGTGACCCAAGAAAATTGTATTCATCTTCACCACAAATTGACTTGTTAAAAGAATATTTTGCTGGTTCCAAGAAAAGGATTATCACATTTCACTCAGGCTGACCTACCCCACCTTACACCAGCTGTGGTAATGGCCCCGCTTCTGCTTTCTGTCAGTCTCATAATGGTGGAAGATCTCCACACGGCTGGCTCTGTGTTTTTTTTGTTTTGTTTTGTTTTTTTGTCTGGAAACAGAACCCTTGGGTAGGGTTAGGGTACAGCCATAGGGCGCTTTCCTTCACTCACATTCTCTCCGTCTTATCTCCCCTCAGTGAGGATATGAGAGAGACTGAAGGACGGAGGGGCTGAAATTGCAAAAAGAGAAATCATCGGTTCCTCGGTTCAGTCTGAAGTGACATCAGTTACTTATGATGAGCTGCACAGCTGTATCAACTAACAAAGAGACTGGTATGAATGCCCACAGAACCCCTTATTAAAGGGGCAGTTCACCCCAAAATCAAAAATGTATATTTTTCCCCTTTCATCTAAATTGTTCTGGTGCAGAGTTTTGGAGATATCAGATGTCTGCCTTCTCTCCAATATAATGCGACTAAATGGCACAAGTACTGTGGTGCTCAAAGCGCAAAAAAATACATTTGAAAAATTCAACAGCAATGTTGTGCGCAGTTTCATATTACAGCAAAGCCTCAGATTATTCATTTAGATCTGTAAACTGTTTAAAATAGCTGATCATTAGTGGAATTATTACTGATGTCGATTTTAATCATCATTTCCTTTTAAATCTTTTAATGATTACTTGAGACTATTTATTTGCTTGCATTATTGTTATCTGCACAATAATACACCACACAGCTGTGGAAGAATGTGTGCATGTCAATTTTATTGTGAAATAAAAAACAAACAAAAAAAACAAACAGCTGTTTTGTGTGATGCCACAACTCTTTGCAATTAAATTTTCCCGTGTATAATAAAGTGTTAAATTTATCACGCACAAGGTGACGGCGCATTGTTATTGTGTTATCTGTAAATCCCTGTACATGGCACTACAAAGTAAGCACGTCAGTGGATGTATTCCCCTGATTAGTCCAATGAAAAGGTGCGTGACAGTGATCCCACAGTAATAAGCTCTGAATCATTACTGTATAAGATGCCTCTTCTTCATCCTGTCTCTACCTGCCTGTGTCATTATTCACAATGCTGTGATTTACAGTTTTATAATAATAATAATGCTTATGATCACGTATTTCTTCGTGAGCAGTGTGACGCCAAAGAAATTTACACATTAGAGGCGTTAAAGTGCTGCATAAACATCTGTTAGTCAGAATCTGATTTCCCCTGATGGGTCCTGATGTCGCAGGATGGCAATCGCCAAACTGTCCAATCAACATCACACCTCTTGATAAAAGACTTCCGCGCAGGATACACCGGTGCATCCTCGCTCTGGCCTCCTCTAGAAGCCTCCTCTCTTTTCGCTCCCCGTCTCCTCCAGGTGCATTTAAGGAATTGGAAGATCCTTCATGATGGCAGATGGCGAACGACTTCAGGTCGAGGGAGGAGGAGTTTCATGATAACAGGCTAACGAGCAGAGGAGCGATGTCTGTGCTGGTGACATTGCAGGGTGTTCCGAATGATGCAATTTTGCCAAGGGAAGTTCCCTTAACTCACATTCCTGTGCAGGGAGCAGGGCAGCAGAAAGCAGGGAGTGGGGGTCTAAGAACACTCTGGATCGGAATGCAGCTCCACTCCTGTTTGAACAATTTAGTGCTTTTCTTTTTTACCTCTTTCTATTGAACAGAGGACAATTGCATTCTACCATAAAGTTAAACGCATCAGCTATTTCTTCTTGTCATGTCGCTTTTGCTGGGGGGGTTGTTCAGTCACCCTCTCCTAAAGTGGTTTTCTGCAGGTAGTGAAGCACCAGACTGTAGTTCAGTGGGTGCCTCCCATGGTGCTCAAGACTGTCTCTTCTGAACCTTAAGATACCATTAAGGGAATGTCCTTAAACCTTTTACAGCCCCTTTTATTAGTGTGGTATATAAATCAAACTAGCGTGCACACATTTCTTATACACACATTGATGGCTGTTTCTAAGAAATGTGTAATTAGGAGCTAAATATTCAACAGTTCGTGTTGATTGATGGTTCTTTCCTCACAATCCTCAAATTTAGACATTTTCTTAAATATCCACATTAATCCAGTTTACTGTGGCGTACATAATGTGGAATACGCCTGCTCTGGTACTGTGTAATAATGTCAATCACGCTGCTTTGACTGAGGTCTTGCCTTCCCATCCTCAGAGCGGAGGTGTCCCTGAGGGCTTCCCCGAGGCCAAGTTTATAGTGCCTATTTATAGATTTTAATGGCTTCTGAAATACCTATTTTCCCTCTATGCTGTGAACATGCAGAAATAAATGCAATGCAGTGTGCTAAACAATGTTTTTTTCATATAAGTGGTGACTCATCATTGGAACTTATACACAAGTCACAAGTTAATAATTACATCATGTGTTTTCCTCTTCAGAAACTGAGACTTTTTTTTATTTATTTATTTTTTTTTTATCAAAGTGGCAACCAGTAGTATCAGGCAGGTATTACAGAAAAAGACAAGGGCACAAACATGGCTGTAATATAGAGCTGGAAAGGGCTACATTTGCCCTGCAAACAAGTATAAATTAACTCATTCTGTTGAGATTTTCTCCACTTTAAAGGAAAAGGGGTTTAAAGCTGCAGGGTTTTTCAAATCTTGTGTAAAGTGTTGAGAGAGAGAGAGAGTTGTGTGTAACTAATATTAAAGTAAAGGCCATGCCTCAGTGGTCAAGTGTAATCACCATACATGGTATAGATGGTGTGCTGATGATTATCCTGCTGATGACATCAGTGAAGAGAGCAGTCAATCTGCTGCTGATTGTCGCTCTTCTTTCTTCTCTTCTCTTCTCTTCTCTTCTCTTCTCTTCTCTTCTCTTCTCTTCTCTTCTCTTCTCTTCTCTCTCTCTATTCCACAGAGGACTGGCTGGAGATTATTATGGTTCTCTCCAGTACAAATATATCTTTGCCTTTCAAATAGTGGCAGCCAAGATCAATTAGACACAGACTGTTTTGGCGGATATTCATAAAAATGTGATTGGAAGATCGGGATAATTGCTTTCTTGTCGCCGATCTTAAAAACTGATGACGCAAAAGAAACTAAAGGCAATTCTCGGTTTGGTTGGTGTGGTTGTTGCATGCCGTGTTGCCTTGTGTTGCCA
>JAJHUR010134790.1:2500-10788 GCA_027495735.1 Lutjanus campechanus
TTTTGTTATGATATGAAGTGTTTCAGTGGGGACCCATTTCACTGCTGCACACCAACACCACAGGCGCGCTTGTTTGAGCCTGTGCACAGAAAAGTTTTGAGGCGAGAATGTCTGCTGGCGAGAGTTCTGAAAGCGAAGCAGCTCAGGTTGTTGAAGATGACCCAGAGGAACTAAAAAACAAAAAATCGACCCGCAACAGAGAGGAAGAGAGACGTGATATAAAAACCTTTTATGAAACATAATATTGCCGCACACATCTGTGGTGTGTGTTTTTTGCTCCAAGTCCGATTTATGTATTTTTAAATACTTAAAGAGGACCTATTATCCTCATTTTCAGGCCTTTGTACTGAGTGTTGGACTCCTATAGAGCAGCTACACACGATTACCTGCACACAAAGCTTTGTAGATCTTCAGGACGCTGTCTCTCTCTCTGCATCTCCTCCTTGTATTTCCTGCATCCCGCGAAAATGATCTGTGTAAATCACTCCACACCCCAGCGCTCCTCCATGTACGCCTCCCGCCGAGCCCATTCTGCTGTGACTGGTCACATTCCCGAGGACTTCCGAAGAGCTGCCGAGCCCCACCTCCTCATTTAGCCGGTGCAGGAGTAAACAGTGAACTTTACTCTTTACTCTTTTGAAAATGACAAGTTTTGAAATACAGCCGTATGTGTTGGATCCTGAATCCGATCCGGAGGTACAGACTGGACAGCCTGAAGTTTCTCCAGAACAGAGGTTACTTCATGACGTCTCTGAATGGTAGGCGGAGCTTGTTATTGTCATGACCTGTTTACCTCTGCGGCGTATGGATGGATTTCGTTTTCGGCTAATCCAGCTTCGTACTGGCCCATGTTGACAAACAGTCCGTGTGAAATGCCGTAGACAGACAAACACAGAGGTGTTTTTATTTTGCTGGCCGTGAAAAAGCAACTCTATCCACTTCTGCCTGGCGCCTCTTTAGGAAAACTAAACAAAGTTAACTTTCCCTCACACCAGAACAAACATTTTCTGGGAGCCATTGCTCAAACGTGCTAACACTGTGAAATCGTTGTAGACAGCAGAGCAGCGCACAGCAATACAACTTCTGAAGCAGAGCGGGGGAGAGGGCAGGCTCAGAGCATTATGCCGGAACATTTCCATATAAATAAGTCTGGCACGGATTCACGTCAATGTGACCTCCTGTTTAAAAAAAGACTGTAAAACACAGCGTGCAGAGCCTCCAGAACAGCTGCAGGACTCACTTCCAAATGCACCAAACTCATTATTTGACGGGTTGGCATCGTTAAACACGAGTATCCAACATTTTAACATTTATAGGTCAGAAAAGAGGAAAAAGCAGAATAGTTCCCCTTTAATTACTCCTTGATGATTAATCCTAACTACGAAGGAGAGAGAGACAGCAGAGAGGAAGGAGAGAGAGACAGCAGAGAGGAAGGAGAGAGAGACAGCAGAGAGGAAGGAGAGAGAGACAGCAGAGAGGAAGGGAGAGAGAGACAGCAGAGAGGAAGGAGAGAGAGACAGCAGAGAGGAAGGAGAGAGAGACAGCAGAGAGGAAGGAGAGAGAGACAGCAGAGAGGAAGGAGAGAGAGACGGCAGAGAGGAAGGAGAGAGAGACGGCAGAGAGGAAGGAGGGAGGGACAGCAGAGAGGAAGGAGAGAGGGACAGCAGAGAGGAAGGAGAGAGGGACAGCAGAGAGGAAGGAGAGAGACAGCAGAGAGGAAGGAGAGAGAGACAGCAGAGAGGAAGGAGGGAGAGACAGCAGAGAGGAAGGAGAGAGAGACAGCAGAGAGGAAGGAGGGAGGGACGGGGAGCGAGTGTGAAGTGCCGACTGATAAAAAACTTTTCTGATGATAAATCCTGATGTTACTGAACATTTCTCTGACTAAAATATCTGTCTCACTAACAAACAGGCAGACGCTCGTCTCCTCCATGTTTGTCACTGTTGTTGTGGACATTTTTCCTGGTCTGTCAAAAAACAAGACTGGAGAGGAAGCGTGCACCAAGTGTTTATTCTCTATAGAGAGGAGACACAACACAGAACCGCACGGCAGGAAGCTGATTGGATGTTTCACTCTGTTTTATACCCGAACGTGTTTCTGGCCGTTGGTTCAACCTTACAGAAATTATTTAACAGATGTAAAAGGAAAAACAACAGTTGGTACAATAAAACTGGTGGTCAACCCATCTCAGGATTTTTACCGCCTCCTGTACCCAGGGGGTGCAGGATCAGCTGATCCTGTACCCAGGCTGTGCAGGATCAGCTGATCCACCAGGTCCTCCTTTGGTCAATACAGCAGTAAAACACAGATCAACATCCAGTATGTGTATAAACGGTCCTGAACACAGGTGAGGATTTTATTAAAGAAATAAACTATTATTAACAATAATAATACTAAAGAAATAAAGAAGATGTTTGTAAATAACAACACTCAGAAAACAACACTCATGAAAAAAAAAAAAACATCTGTGGAACCGATATTATAAAAAAAAAACGTGATCTGAACATGTTGTCATGCCGACCGAACGTCATGTTAATGCTAATGTTAGCTAACATGAGCCACCAATCAGCAGCAGCAGAACACACAGGCTCCTCCCCCTCAGGACAGGTACATGTATGAACTTCCTGTTGTGTGTTTGTGTCTGATCAATAATCAGCAGATCATTATTGATCTGTATCGTTATCAGCTGTTCTCAGTCATCATCAGTAACGGTGTTCTGAGTTCTTCTCCTGTTGTTCTGCAGGTTCCGTCACGGCTACTGTAAAGGAAACCCCAGGAAGATGGTGAGAACCTGGGCAGAGAAGGAGATGAGGAACCTCATCAGGTGAGAACCTTCCTGCTGACAGACAGACTCCAGTAGAACCTGATGTGACAGGTGGAACCCAGTAGAACCCAGTAGAACCTGACCCTGTGTGTGTTTCAGGCTGCAGACAGCAGGAATCCCAAGTCCAGAACCTGTTCTACTCAGAAGTCACGTTCTGCTGATGAGCTTCATCGGAAAAGACAACATGTAAGAACCAATCAGGGTGATCTCTCCTGTATTGATCACTCTGTCCTGTATTGATCACTCTGTCCTGTATTGATCACTCTCTCCTGTATTGATCACTCTCTCCTATATTGATCGCTCTCTCCTATATTGATCGCTCTCTCCTATATTGATCGCTCTCTCCTATATTGATCGCTCTCTTCTGTATTGATCACTCTCTCCTGTATTGATCGCTTTCTCCTGTATTGATCACTCTGTCCTGTATTGATTGATCAGGCCGGCTCCTCTGCTGAAGAACGCGTCGCTGTCGGAGTCGAAGGCTCGTGAGCTCTACCTGCAGGTTCTACAGAACATGAGGAAAATGTTCCAGGAAGCGCGACTCGTCCACGCTGACCTCAGCGAGTTCAACATGCTGTAAGAGACCACGCCCACCAACAGGCCACACCCACCACACCCACAACCCCTTCAAAATAAAAGTAAAGCATAAATACTGGAATATCCAATGAGGCCCCGGTTCTGTTCTTGTTTATTTGTTCTGTTTCTTCTCAGGTAACATTCAGGAGGAACTTTTAAACGTTCCACTGCTCAGACTTTATCACCAAACCAGAAAGTTCTAGTTTAGCGTGATTACAGACGTGCTTTGCAGGACAGACCGTTGCCATGGACACGGCTGTGTTCATAGACTTTGGAGGAACAATAAAATCATTGTTAAATCACTAAAAAATCATTATAAAATCAATATTTTGTGCCAAATTATTGATTTGTTTGGTACATTACCATGTAACCTTCCTCTTTATCTTCCTCTGACGAACGTTCCCTCACCTGTCTTCAGGTATCACAACGGGGACGCTTACATCATCGACGTGTCACAGTCAGTGGAACACGACCATCCTCACGCTCTCGAGTTCCTCAGGAAGGACTGCAGCAACGTCAACGGTCGGTTTGATCCCGTTTTTAACCCTTTAATGTCTGAAGTCTAAATCCTGTCAGTCGGTTTTTATAAACTCAGTCTGAACTCTGAGCACACAGATTTAAAAACAACAACAACAGCAATATTAATAATAAACGTTTGTTTTGTCTTCGTCCATACTGACACTTTACAGTTTCTATAGTGAGATTTAAATATGAATAAAATATGTTTTAAATCTCAGCTTCTCTCTGAACTCAGTGTCTCCTCCGTCCTCACACACTCACTCACACACACACACACACACACACACACACACACACACGTCTGAATCTACAGAAGAGCTGCAGCCATTCATCAGTTAATCAATTATTAAATGAATCAACTATTTTAATAATCAATGAACCAGTCTGAGTCTTTTTTTTTAGATTAATATTTTCTGGTTTCTGATCAACATTTAATGAACCAAACAACTAATCAATGAATTTAAATGATCAACTGATTAATTGATCATGAAATGAACGGTTAGTGTCGGTCTTTGGTTTGTCACCTCTGGGTTACCGTGGAAACGTGGGTGTGGATCTGGATTGGCTGATCAGTTTTTTTCAGTTTTTTGTTTTTTTGTTTTTTTACCCAGAGTTCTTTGTGAAGCGCGGCGTGGCCGTGATGACGGTCAGAGAGCTGTTTGACTTCATCACCGACCCGTCAATCACCTGCAGCAACATTGATCAATACCTGGAGAAGGTCTGACACAACTTTATTTAAAACATCGTGAACAACAGCATCTTCTGATGGACAGGAAAGACAAATAAATCTGAGACAGAGACAGACAGAGACAGAGGAGACAGGGGAGAGAGACGGGACTGATGACACAGACGGGACGAACAAGACAAACGAGACAGACGAAACAGACGAGACAGACGAAACAGACGAGACAGACGAAACAGACGAAACAGACAGAGACAGAGGAGACAGGGGAGAGAGACGGGACTGATGACACAGACGGGACGAACAAGACAAACGAGACAGACGAAACAGACGAAACAGACGAGACAGACGAGACAGACGAGACAGGGGAGAGAGACGGGACAGATGACACAGACGGGACGAACAAGACAAACGAGACAGACGAGACAGACGAGACAGACGAAACTGACGAGACAGACGAGACAGACAGAGACAGAGGAGACAGAGGAGACAGACGGGACGAACAAGACTAACGAGACAGACGAAACAGACGAGACAGACGAAACTGACGAAACAGACGAGACAGACGAAACTCACGAGACAGACGAGACAGACGAAACTGACGAGACAGACGAGACAGAGGAGACGGAGGAGAGACGGGACTGATGACACAGACGGGACGAACAAGACAAACGAGACAGACGAAACAGACGAAACAGACGAGACAGACGAGACAGACGAAACTGACGAGACATACAGAGACAGACGAAACAGACAGAGACAGAGGAGACAGGGGAGAGAGACGGGACTGATGACACAGACGGGACGAACAAGACTAACGAGACAGACGAAACAGACGAGACAGACGAAACTGACGAGACAGACAGAGACAGACGAGACAGACAGAGACAGACGAGACAGACGAAACTCACGAGACAGACGAGACAGACAGAGACAGACGAGACAGACGAAACTCACGAGACAGACAGAGACAGACGAGACAGACAGAGACAGACGAGACAGACGAAACAGACAGAGACAGAGGAGACAGGGGAGAGAGACGGGACTGATGACACAGACGGGATGAACAAGACAAACGAGACAGACGAAACTGACGAGACAGACGAGACAGACGAGACAGACGAAACTGACGAGACAGACAGAGACAGACAGAGACAGACGAGACAGACGAAACAGACAGAGACAGAGGAGACAGGGGAGAGAGACGAGACAGACAGAGACAGACGAGACAGACAGAGACAGAGGAGACAGGGGAGAGAGACGGGACAGACAGAGACAGACGAGACAGACGAAACAGACAGAGACAGGGGAGAGAGACGAGACAGACAGAGACAGACGAGACAGACAGAGACAGAGGAGACAGGGGAGAGAGACGGGACTGATGACACAGACGGGACGAACAAGACAAACGAGACAGACGAAACAGACGAGACAGACGAAACAGACGAGACAGACAGAGACAGACGAGACAGACGAGACAGACGAGACAGACGAAACTGACGAGACAGACAGAGACAGACGAGACAGACGAGACAGACGAAACTGAGAAGACAGACAGAGACAGACGAGACAGACAGAGACAGAGGAGACAGGGGAGAGAGACGGGACTGATGACACAGACGGGATGAACAAGACAAACGAGACAGACGAAACAGACGAGACAGACGAGACAGACAGAGACAGAGGAGACAGAGGAGACAGACGGGACTGATGACACAGACGGGACGAACAAGACAAACGAGACAGACGAGACAGACGAAACAGACGAGACAGACGAGACAGATGAAACTGACGAGACAGACGAGACAGACGAGACAGACGAAACTGACGAGACAGACAGAG
Organism: Lutjanus campechanus; assembly: GCA_027495735.1. Classification (NCBI taxonomy): domain Eukaryota; kingdom Metazoa; phylum Chordata; class Actinopteri; order Lutjaniformes; family Lutjanidae; genus Lutjanus; species Lutjanus campechanus. The sequence goes on from JAJHUR010134790.1 coordinate 8,942, forward strand.
ACAGAGGAGACAGGGGAGAGAGACGGGACTGATGACACAGACGGGACGAACAAGACTAACGAGACAGACGAGACAGACAGAGACAGACGAGACAGACGAAACTCACGAGACAGACGAGACAGACGAGACAGACAGAGACAGACGAGACAGACGAAACTCATGAGACAGACAGAGACAGACGAGACAGACAGAGACAGACGAGACAGACGAAACTGACGAGACAGACGAAACTGACGAGACAGACAGAGACAGACGAGACAGACGAGACAGACGAAACTGAGAAGACAGACAGAGACAGACGAGACAGACAGAGACAGAGGAGACAGGGGAGAGAGACGGGACTGATGACACAGACGGGACGAACAAGACAAACGAGACAGAGGAGACAGACGAGACAGACGAGACAGACAGAGACAGAGGAGACAGAGGAGACAGACGGGACGAACAAGACTAACGAGACAGACGAGACAGACGAAACTGACGAAACAGACGAGACAGACGAAACTCACGAGACAGACGAGACAGACGAAACTGACGAGACAGACGAGACAGAGGAGACGGAGGAGAGACGGGACTGATGACACAGACGGGACGAACAAGACTAACGAGACAGACGAAACAGACGAGACAGACGAAACAGACGAGACAGACGAAACTGACGAGACAGACGAGACAGACGAGACAGACGAAACAGACGAGACAGACGAAACAGACGAGACAGACAGAGACAGACAGAGACAGACGAGACAGATGAAACTGACGAAACTGACGAGACAGACGAGACAGACAGAGACAGACGAGACAGACGAAACTCACGAGACAGACGAGGCAGACGAAACTGACGAGACAGACGAAACTGACGAGACAGACAGAGACAGACGAGACAGACGAAACAGACAGAGACAGAGGAGACAGGGGAGAGAGACGAGACAGACGAAACAGACGAAACAACGAGACAGACGAGACAGACGAGACAGACGAGACAGACGAAACTCACGAGACAGACGAAACAGACGAGACAGACAGAGACAGACGAGACAGACGAAACTAACGAGACAGACAGAGACAGACAGAGACAGAGGAGACAGAGGAGACAGACGGGACAGATGACACAGACGGGACGAACAAGACAAACGAGACAGACGAGACAGACGAAACAGACGAGACAGACGAGACAGACGAAACTGACGAGACAACGAGACAGACGAGACAGACAGAGACAGACGAGACAGACGAAACTCACGAGACAGACGAGACAGACGAGACAGACAGAGACAGACGAGACAGACGAAACAGACAGAGACAGAGGAGACAGGGGAGAGAGACGGGACTGATGACACAGACGGGACGAACAAGACAAACGAGACAGAGGAGACAGACGAGACAGACGAGACAGACAGAGACAGAGGAGACAGAGGAGACAGACGGGACGAACAAGACTAACGAGACAGACGAGACAGACGAAACTGACGAAACAGACGAGACAGACGAAACTCACGAGACAGACGAGACAGACGAAACTGACGAGACAGACGAGACAGAGGAGACGGAGGAGAGACGGGACTGATGACACAGACGGGACGAACAAGACTAACGAGACAGACGAAACAGACGAGACAGACGAAACAGACGAGACAGACGAAACTGACGAGACAGACGAGACAGACAGAGACAGACAGAGACAGAGGAGACAGGGGAGAGAGACGGGACTGATGACACAGACGGGACGAACAAGACAAACGAGACAGACGAGACAGACGAAACAGACGAGACAGACGAGACAGACGAGACAGACGAGACAGACGAAACAGACGAGAAAGACGAAACAGACGAGACAGACAGAGACA
>JAJHUR010134793.1:0-16170 GCA_027495735.1 Lutjanus campechanus
AAAAAAAAAAAAAGCAGAACTATTTCTTTAAGTAGCCAAAATTCAGACTCTTTAGCATCTCTGAAACGCAGCCTAAGAGCTAATAGCTTAGCATGTTCATGAAGCTTCAGACATTTCAACATATTGCAGCAAAACAAGCAACAAGCATCAACTACGTTTAGTGAGCAGTGAACAAGTTTTAAGTGGACAGAGAGGATTAAATCTAATATCACAACATATAATTTGAGAGCAGCTTTAAGAGTTGAACTGCTGCTGTTAATCTACAGTATAAACATAAAGGTCTCTGGTTTAAAGAGTCAGAAGACAAAGAGCTGAACTTGAACTCTTTCAAAGCTGTGTGTTGTTTTTGTTTTGTTTTTGATTATCTGCTGCTGGTGTCACTTCCCCTCCCTTTGTGTAACAGTTTGTCTCGACTGTGTTTGTTTTTCCGTCTTTGATCACATTTGATCCACTCAGAAAACTGTAGAGATCCAGTGCCTTACGTTTGCTACTTTTTACCGACTTTATTTCTTCTTCGTCTTCACAGTTTGGGAAACACTGCTGTACAGAACAGAGGCTCTTGTTGTCTGTGTTGGATTTTTCTATGCGGTTGAATAAATAAATAAAACTTTGGTTCAGATGGTGCCGGTTCTCTTGGTTTTCTGGTTAAATCAGATTTTTGCAGCTGGACAGTTTGTGCCTCTTGTATCATCACATTTGAGTCACATTCACATTATTTTCTCCGTAGACGTACAGATACTCGTGTTTAAAAAAAAACTGGTTAAAGTAGAAATACTGATTGAACTTTTTTATTGTGGTAAAAGTGAAAAAGTTCAGGCTCTGAAATGTTCTTAGTATTGAAGTAAAAAGTTGTTCTCTGAAGGAAACAGTAGAAAAACAGTAGAAATGTCCTTCAGTCTCCCTCCGTTTCATCCTGCTACATGATCGTCTTTTTCATTTTGTAACATTTTGTCATTTTTTGTTGTTTTGTCTCGTAACATCTTTTACGTTGTTTCTCTCACTTTTTTGTCTTGTAACATCTTTTGTGACATCTTTCATCTTGTAGAATCTTTTACGTCTTCTTTTGTCGGTCTTTTTCATCCTTTGACGTGTTTTACATCATTTTTCTTTTTTTTTGTCTTGTTACATCTTTTTGTCTTCTGTATTTTTTGGTTTTGTTGTCTTTTGCATCTTGTTACACTTTTTTCTCTTTGTTACGGCTGTTTTACAGCGAGCAGAATAGCAGCAACTCTGGTTCAGAACCCACAGAACTGATTCTGTTCCTTTTGTGTGCTGCAGCAACAATAGAACTCGATTAAGTTTGCTGCAAACCTGCTGCAACCGAAACGTGCTGCATGTGGTGTAAAAATAGCAGTTAAATGGCTCAGTTTTTGTCTTTCTCGCTGCTCTTTGTCTCGTTGCGTCTTTTACATAATTTTTCGTCTTGTCGTGTGTGATATGCACAGATGGATTCACCAAGTAACTGTATTTTCTACGTGTTATTGTCCCAAAATTGTATCGTATGTGTATGAACAGTTGATTCCAGAAGTTTAAATTTTCCTCATTATTTTGTTAAAATAAATTCGTGCTGCTACAGAAGCGGCTCAGACCATCAGAGACAGTAAACAGAAGAGAGGGAGGAGCAGTTTGATCAGGTAGCATCAGTTTATTATCATTTCTTGTAAATGCATGAGTGTTAAAATACGCTGCTTAATGTTCCACAATGTCGCTGGCTTGTGAATTCAGCCCAGTATGTTCAGGCTGACTGACACAGAATGCAATGCACTTTTTATTTTAAACGGTTCACAACATTGCTGGCTACTGAGCGCAGCCCGGTACACAAAGGCTGATGGGTATTCTTTTATTTCTTTCTTATGGTTTTAACATATTCTGCTGTTTTGGTGAACGCAGCCTGGTTGTACTTGTGGTAAATGTCGAGGCTGCGATCTGATTGCGAACGCTCGCAGGTGTTGAACGCCCCCCCGGAGCGTTGCAGGAGGTCAGTTGGTCACGCGGGACGTCGTCTTAGTCGTCCAGGAAGAAATAGTTTCCGCTCTTCTTCTGTTCCGTGTCCTGGAGGGAAGAAAAGGAAACGTTCAGCGTCTCTTTAAATAAAACTTTATCAGTTACAGTTAATAACAATCACAGTCGTGTTTGAGTCGAGAGAAACTTTAAATCAACGGCTGAGCTGAGAAATAAACAAACATGGACGTCTGAAGTCACTGATCTACACAGCGAATAAACACCACTAATGACATCACTAAATGATGATAATTAAGAAAATCCAGATTTGTAATTCTAAACTGAATTAAAATAACTGTGGCCATTAATTAATTTAAAATTTCTAAATTATTAGAATATATTCATAAAATGTGACAAATTTCTTAAAATTGTATTAAAATAAATTTAGACGTTAATTAATTTAGAAAATATGACCAATTGTTTCTAAATAAAAAATAATTAAAAGCCAGATTTGTGATTCTAAATTTAATTACAATAACTGAATTTACAATCTAGACATTAATTAATAAAATATGACAAACTGATAAATCTAAATTATATAAAAAATAAATGTAGGTAATTATTAATTTAGAAAAAATGATGAATCTTCAAATAAATCTTCTGATGTCCTTCATGTATTTATTCACCTTCACATTTCTAATTTATTAATTAATTTATTCTTTATTTTTATTCTTTATTTTTAGGTCTGTTATGTTAATATTCTAACTGTTCATTGTTACTTATAAAACAGAGAAACAGTATTTTATTTCCCACAGCAGAGCTCCACAATCACTGAAACATGTTTTCTGGTTTAATTGTCTTTATGTAGTTCCTGTGAGTCACCAGCAGAGGTCAGTGAAGGTTCATGTCAGTGTTTAACTGTTCTAAAGTTCTAAATAAATGATTCTTAGACGTATTTTCTGTCCTGTTGTTCCAGGCAGACACTGATTTCTACTTATAGATTAAAAATGAGCACTGAGGTCAAATACTGAGTTTGATCCAGAGATTGTAGATTAAATAGGTTTTAAATGTTTAATATTCAGTCAATGGTTGAAGTTTTCCACCAACACTCAAAAACACAACTTCAAATTAATTTACTGTCAGTCGACTGAACTTTCTTTTCTCTGTTAGTTTCACCTTTAAAGTTCATCTTATAACTGATTTAGTTGTCGTACACTGAAAATAAACCAGGTCTTAAAAAATGACCTTGTTTACGTGTCGTCATGGTAACGTGTGTGTTTTTTTTTTTTTACCTTGATGGAGTTGAGCTTGTTGATACGTGGTCTGAAGTTGTTCGGGTCTCTTCTGAACGTGATCTCCAACAGAGACAGGAAGCGGTTCATGCCGGCCAGCAGACCCTGAGGACTGAGGAGGAGGAGGAGGACCGTCATCATCATCATCATCATCATCATCATCACAGCGAGCGCTCAGTTAACGCTCTAACAGTGTTTTTAAAACGTTTGTCTGCTTCTTACGTGTTGGCCGAGGTCTTCTTGGAGGGAATACCGTCAAACACGATGACTCTGTCGGCCAGGTAGGTCGCCATGATGAAGTCGTGCTCCACCACGAACGCCGTCTTCTTAGCGTGGAGGATGTACCTGCAGACAGGAACACACAGCAGAGTCAGACGGTGGGAAACAGTGGGAAAATTTGTAAGAAAGGAAAGAAATGACGTTCAGAGCTGGAGGAGAGAGAGAAACGTGACGGGTGGAGACAAAAAGAAGAAAAAAGAAAACAAAAAAACGGGAGAACAGATTTTCCTCAGACTGGAAGGAAAGTAATAAAAGGAAAGAAAAGGAATAAATGAAAAGAAATAAAAGGGAAGGAAAAATGTGTGTGACCTCTTGATGACCCTGGCGGCCATCAATCTCTGCTCGGAGTCCAGGTAGGCCGAAGGTTCATCGATCAGATAAACGTCAGCTGGTTTCCCCAAACAGAGAGTGAGAGCGACTCTCTGCAGCTCACCACCAGACAGGTTCTGCACCTGAGGGAGGAGAAGAAGACGAAGAAGAGGAGGAGTCAATCTGTCCTCAGTGTTCTGAGCAGCACTGAAGTTTTATTTGACTTTTTTTTGCCAGTATGGAGGTGAAACGTCTTATACAAGAACAGTTTGCTTTAGCGTTCTCTGCCTCCATGTTGGTTCTGTAGTTGCAGCGTGATCAATACAATTTTTCACAAAAACACATTTTAAACCAAGACTGAAATAAATTCTACTTAATAAGTAATATTAACATAATAATTCAAGTTATTTTAAGACCTTTCAAAATAATATTTAAGACATTAAAAGATCCAAAATCCAGATGTTGGATTTTAGACATAAGAGTGTATCTAAACATCCCAGAGACTTTCAATACTGTTGTTGTGAATAAAGTTTTTTCTTTCTGCAAGATACGTGTGTGTGTGTGTGTGTCTTACATCCTGGTCGATGATGCTCTCTATCTGCATGGGCTTCATGACGTCGGTGATGAACTGTGGGTGAGTGTAGGCGTCTCTGATCTTCTCGTGCAGCAGAGCTCTGACGCTGCCCTGCAGACACAAACAGAGTCAGACCACGTGAAGCTTTCTGCTTCGTTCATAAAAGAGGTTTCAGCAGAATAATGAAGCAGCTTTCACATCAGTTAAACACTGAAAACTACCAACAATTAGACAAATCAGTTGATTGACTAACAGTCAATCAATTATTTCAGCAATTTCTCAAGAAGAAAAATGGCAAAAGACTCGTGCTACAACTATTTTCTGTTTTTCTTTCTCTTGAATGATCATAAACTGCAAGTCTTTGGTTTGTTAGATGGACGAAACGATTCACTTTGAACTTGTGACAGGCATCACCACTGATATAGACCATAAACTAACAGAAAATAATAACCATTTACACCCATCACAGGTCATTCTGCTCTAAATAAAAGATAGTTTTCATGCTGAGCTGCAAAAGATCGAAGAAAAACTGTAAGAGAACTCAAACTGATGATACAGACTTTGAAAAACAGCAGAATTATCCTTTAATAGCAGCATTAATAACAGACCTTGAACTTGGGGCTGATGGTCTGAGGTTTGTAGCTGACGTTCAGGATGGGAACTTCACCTGAAACAGAGAGAAACTTCAGGTCAGTGTGTGTTTCTACTGTGTAGCACGTTTCTAGCTGGACGCACAACTGCTGCGCAGAGAGCGAGACACGACGTGCTGCGCAGAGAGCGCGACACACACGACGTGCTGCAGCCACAAGAACAGACGCTTAAAAATACAAAATTAAATACATTAAGATCAGAACCTGACCAGCAAAATAAGAAGATACAAGAATTAAAACCATATTAAAGGAAAAAAAGATACAAGATAAAATAATCAAAACCAACAATTAAACTAATAAGAATATAAAATGATGTGAGGTTAAAGAAACAGAGTGACAGACTCACCTCCCCCGTCAGCTTTGAGTCCTCCAGCCAACATCCTGATAAAAGTCGTCTTCCCCGTGCCTGCAGACGCACAAACATGAACAAATACATCAAACCTGCACTGCAGACGTGTTTTCAAGCATTAAAATAAATAAAAGAGGCTGGAAGATGCAGAACTCGATCTCCTGCCTGAGCACAGCGAGTTCTTCATTATTAAGCTGTTTTCTCTCACGTTTCTTCTTTTTCAAAAAAAACTGCTCTTTGGATTTTGCACCTGGCCTGAGAAGACGGAAACTAGAAGTCCTGCTGAGTCTGCTGCTATGAACCACGTCATGCTAGCTTGTCAGGAAGTCGACTAAATCCTGCTCCAAAGTCTCTCGTGTTCCTCACAGTCTTTATATCTTAAAAAGGAAGACGGAGTCGTCCTTTAACTGCTGTAGGTGTACCTAAATAAACTCTCTGACTCTGTCAGCTTACCGTTCTCTCCCAACATCACCATGATCTCAGAGTCTGTAAACTCTCCTCCTTTGATCTGCAGCGTGAACTCGCCCATCGTCTTCCCCATTTCTGGATACTGAACAAACAAACAAACAAACAAACATCAAGTCAGAAGACAGTCCGATCTGTAACATCACAAGACAAGAACAGACGAAGAGGACGAGGACAGAGCTCTTAAAAAACAGACCTGATAGTGCCTGAGTCTCTTCACTTCCTCCTCGTTGGCCGTCTCAGCCACCTTGAAGACCAGCGAGGTCTCCCTAAACCTGAGATTCTCCGTGGGGACGTAACCGTCCAGGAAGATGTTGATGCCTGAAGTCACAGAGAGAATCAGGATGAAACTGCTGATAGAAATCAAACCTCTAGTTGTGTTTTTATTGTGTTTTGAAGTTTTTACCCTCTCGGACGCTGAAGGGCATGGTGACGACTCCGTAGGCGCTGGGGACTCCGTACAGACAGCAGATGAAGTCAGACAGGTAGTCCAACACACTCAGGTCGTGCTCGACCACAATAATGTACCTGAACACACACGACGACGCACAATCACGACACAGCTCAAGAACAGTGATTTAAGAATGCAGGGGATTAATTTCTACTGTAAAAAAATAAATAAAATAAAAGTGAAACTGGAGTTGCAGAGGAGCAGTGAAAAATAATCTTACTGAACATGTTAAAATAACACAAAACCAAATTAAAATATAAGAGCAATAAAAACAAAAACAAATGAGAAAACTAGCCCCTAAGAGGAATAAATGACAGATTGTCCCTTTAATTTTTTTACCTGTCCGGGGTGATGAGAGAGCGGATGGTGATGGCAGCCTTCAGCCTCTGTTTCACATCCAGATAACTGGACGGTTCATCAAACATAAAACTGCAGCAGAGAAACAGAGAAGAGTATCAGGTCAAAGTTCAAACAACAACAACAACAACAACAACAACAACAACAAGGCGATCAGTGGCAGGTTGTTTCCTCACATGTCGGCTCTCTGGATGCAGACGACGGCGCAGGCGAACCTCTGCAGCTCTCCTCCGGACAGATCCTCCACATTTCTCTCCCGCAGGTGACTCAGATCTGCCCGGCAACAAGACAAACAACCAATCAGAAAGCAGACGTGGAGAATTTTGAAACAAAAGTGATATAAAACAAAAAAGTTTGATTGTGTATTAATGTGTTGTGTGTTTTTACCGAGCTGTTGACAGACGAGGTCCTGTGTGTCTGTGTCGTCTTTCCTGCTCAGGATGGCCCCTACTGACCCCTGCAGGCAGACGAGGAGAATTACACCCAGTCACACACTCTGGCACATGTTTTTTAAATGACTGAAGACTTTTTTAAATTTCTTTAGTGGGCTTATGGAGATTAAATAAGACAAAACACAAAATTTAGAGGAAAAGCCACTGAGCCATAGAAAGCTGTCAAACACATTTTAGTTCACAAAATATTTTTTAATTGATGTCTAGGCTACATTTTTTTTGATGTCTTCGTTTACCTTGACAGTCTTTGGGATCTGGTCGACGTACTGCGGTTTGACGATGGCCCGCAGGTCGTCCTCCAGGATTTTGGTGAAATAATTCTGCAGCTCAGACCCTCTGAAGTAGGTCAAGATCTCCTGCCAGTCTGGAGGATTCTGGGGGAAAAAAAACAACAAAGTCACATAAACAGACAAAACACATGAAACAGCAGAAACAGTAAAGTTACTCGCCCCTGTACATGTTTTTTTTTTGTTAATTTATTAGCGGTTATCAAATAACAAAAAACATAACTGTCATGTTTAATTTTTATTGCTGCAGCATCTATAAAGTGTCAGGAAATAATGAACAATGTTCATCCCAGTTTGGTGAAATAATTCTGCGACTTGGGCTGTGTGTTTTTTTCAGTTCTTGAAGTTTGGGAGATTCTGCAACATTGTTTTCCTGTGAAACTCCTGCAGAGTTTTGTGGACTAAAAAAGACTAAAAACCTGACCTTCAATCAGCATGAGGGCGAGTGGATAAAGGCTGAATTTTCATTTTTTGGGTGAACTATTCCTTTGATGAGCTTTACAAACAAAATAAGACCCCAACCCATTATAATAACCCTGATTTAACTGTTGTAAACGAGTAGCTTTGATTGTTAAAATATTCTAAAAGCTTCACTTTATTGAGGGTTTTTCAGAAAACAGAGCATCAAGAGGAATCGAGACCCGTTTCAGTTGCTGATCAGGAGACAAAGCGGCGGCTGTGAGCAGCTACGCCCACATTTTTATCTCGTCAGCGCAGCAGCAGCAGTTTCAACATGGCCGCCTGGTGCTCGTGTTCTGGAGGAGACACTCACATCGTATTTGCCCAGGTTGGGTTTCTGTTTTCCAGCCAGGATCTTCAGAGCCGTGGACTTGCCGATACCATTGGTCCCCACGAGCCCGAGCACCTCACCGGGCCTGGGGATCGGCAGCCTGCACACACACACACAAACACACACGTTAATTCTTCCCAGCTGCATTAACACTCATACTGTCAATGCATCAATGTGTATGAAGCAGCATTTTACTGTTGTAGCTGCTCAAGACAGTCTTAACTACTACTAAACTATATACAGTTAAATTGTTTAGTCCAGTGGTTCCCAACCTCGGGGTCGGGCCCCTCCAGAGGGTCGTGAGGATTAAATTAGCTGGTGTTTGATTATTTTTACTATAATGAAATATTGGACAGTTTTAACTCTTAGGACCTCCACAAAAATCACAAGACGCACTCTTTCCCCCCCACAAAATGCTTCAGAAAACGAAAAGAGACGACAAAAGCCTCCAATCATTACTGACTATTTCTTCAAGGAATCTGGATGTAACATGTTGCAGCTCTGCCTGTTATGAATTCAGAGATTTTTTTTTATTTTGAATGGAGGCAAAATGAAATCAGTGGTGCAGGTTGCAAATCCAAGCACTTTCAAGTATTTTCCAGGCCTGTGGCAACCCTGAAAACCTTAAAAAGGCCTCTCTCTTGAACAAAAATAACATTTAAAGCCCTTATCATTGGACTTTTAGCTGTTTTAGCAGTTGGAGGACAGTGGAGGTAATAATATGCAATCTGGACACAAAAAAACAATTGATTGTTCTTCAATTGTGACTTGAACTCACTTCAATCCTCGTCCAAGCTCAAAGAAAAATCACTGAACTGTTTTTCAAAAAGCTGCAACAATCGCCTCAGTGTTGTCACTTTCATCAGAAAACCCGACAAACAAAGCTCGCTCTCAACGATCAGAGCGCGTTCAGGCTCGAGCGCCACATGAAAACAGTGCTGAGGAGTCTGAGCGGCGTTACCGGTGCAGTTTGAAGGAGTTGGCGCAGTATCTGTGTGTGGTTTCCTTCTCCAGGTTGCTGGGCAGGTTGACGATCGACAAAGCTCCGAACGGACATTTCTGTGATGACAAAACAAGATCAGGAAACCAGGATTTAGACCAAAAATCATGGCTCAGCAATGATTCTGTCAATAAGATTGCACTGGCTTTATAAGTGCAAGAAAATTTAGATTTTCTCAACAAAATCAGTCAGAAATCTGTTTACCTTGACGCAGATGCCGCAGCCTATACACAGAGACTCTGAGATCCAGGCAATCTTACTCTGTGGAGTCACCTCGATACACAGCTTACCTGCAAACACACACATTTACACACTGATCAGTTTTTGGTCTTGAATTCTGGTGTTGAAGCCGAGTTTGCTTTTGGACAGTTAAGTCTGTCACCAGCTACACGATCGATCACCCACCCATGCGGACCACCGGGCAGCTCTTCTTGCACTCCTGACGGCATTTCTTCGGTTTGCATTTGTCATGGTTGACGATGGCGATCCTGGTGTTTTTATCCGCCATGATGGAGGGCTGGAATGACGGACGCTAGCACCTGTGGAGCTGAACGAGAAACGAAGGGGTTACAGGAGTTATTTGGGTGTTTGATCTCGAGAAAAGAGGCTGAAGAGAAGCAGAAATTTAGAGATGTCAAAAAGTTCAAAGAGCAACTTATTTGAGAGTGAAGCTTTAAGGAACAGTTTGGATTATTTGAAGAGTGGTTGTAAGTAAGACAACAACTAACTCTTATTTTTCATTATTGATTAGTACTCATTTAGCTCATTTTTTTAAAAATGTGAATGATGCTCATCATTATTTCCAAGAGCCCAAAGTGACGTCTTCAAATTAAGCTGCTTCTTCTGTCCAGTCAACAGTCAAAAACCCAACGACTCCTCATTCACAATAATAAATGAGTGAGAAAAGCAGCAAATTCTTACATTTTATTGGCTGGAACCATCAAATATCTGACATTTTTGCTTCAAAAATGACTGAAACAATAAATCAATTATCAAAATAGATGGCAAGTCATTTTCTTTCGATCGACTAATCATTGCAGCTCTACACAGAAACTAAGTCACGTACTGCGGAATGGTTCAGCAGGAAAATGTATTTTAGACAACAACAAAAGAATATAAACATCAGTTTATATGTAAACTTTATTTAGAATATTTACACCAGTTTACCTTGCTGTCAGACCGAGTTTTTTTGACAGGAAAATGCTGTTATATCAGCAAAATGTCGCTCTCTTCGTATCAACCAAAGTCCTTACAAAAATACGGCAATTTAACTTTGCAGAAAACACAAGTTGCTGGTCTACTGTTGCCTCAGTCAGTCACTTAGTTTGTCTTACTGTGTGACTCTGGTGAATCAGAACTATCTTTTTAAAACACCTAAGTCACATGATAACGCAAACAAACTAACAGGTCAAGGCAGCAGTAGACCAGCAACTCTCGTGTTCTGTGAGGTAAAATGACTGATTTTGTCTGTGGAGTTTGGTTGGTTTAGAGAGAGTGATATTTGTTTCATATGAACAGCAGTTTCCTGTCAGAAAAGGCTGACTGACAACAAGGTAAAGTGGTGAAAATGTTCTAAATATAGCGTACATTTAAAGTGATGCAGACTTGATGACTATGATACATTTCACTGCTGACTCTGTCCACAGCAGTACATCGCTTAGCTTCCTCCACCAGTACTCCTGCTAGGAAATACAATGATGATCGATAAGTATCTCATACAACCCCACTTCAAATAATCTGAACTATCCTTATGAAGCAATTTCAACCAACACATACGCAACCATTACATTCACTTTATTGAAAACACATATGGACAGTTGATAGTGATATTCAGGTACCAGAGCTAATAGATGATATCTGAATGTAGGGGACAGGGGTCAGGCTCGAACCTGTGTTCACTCTGCTGAAGCAACACATTCAATCCTGAACAAAAAGCCTTTGGTTTTAACAATGGGCTGCCACACATCTACCTCCACAGCCCCTAAACCAGCCTCTACCTGCTCCTGACTGGATCCAAATTTCAAGTTTTCTGGATTTCTGCTGGCGTGGATTTTCGTTTCAGGCCTTAGGAGGGTGAATTGACGTAAATGAAGCTGCTGCAAGCCGGTCCTGTAAGAGCTTCGCAGTCTTGTTGTAGGAAGAGTGACTCACACCAGGCTCCATTTAGAAAGTCTGGCCTTTTATTGTTACCTCACCATGACTGGTACTAGGTGATTTAAGGCCTTTAACTGTCCAGTGGCGTGCGCCTTTACGATGCGATATACGTGTAAGCCAAAGCACACCATACAGGAATAAAAACATAGGTTGTATATTCGGTTAGTGCGTTATTCTCTCTTTTAACAGTTAAATCCCAACGCAGAAACGCAACGTGACGGGCGGTGGCGTGCAGCACCAAAGTTGTATTTGTCCTCAGATACCCTCCTGATCTGTGACTCATTCTTATGCCGAATTCATCAATCAGTCGTGACGACTTACAAAACATCTTACAACGTGACTTTATTTATGTATACTTTTGTTCGTGGGCAATATAACCTCCAATTGGCAAATTATTGAACTGAATTTGGTGCACCATCCAATCGCTACAAGAGAAAACGAAATCATTTTGGGCCACTGTGTCAGTATCAGTAGCTGTGTTCAAAACTACACTGTCAAACTATCGATAAACTCTACTTGTGTGCTCAGATCGGTTGATTAGCGACACTATAAAGCTAGATTGGACCGTTAAGTACACGCATTAGATGCTACTAACAGTGAAGCTAACGGTTAGCTTCACATTCTACGACATTAGCAGCGGAGGCCCCGCACTTTGACAGCTGCTCCGTGGGGGAACAGCGCTCGTTTTTGTGGCAATAAACCCTTAAAAAGGACCAAAATGCGGAGCGATAAATTAAAAACTCACCCCTCTTCGGCTCCCGTTCCCCGGCTTCGAAGAAAATTGACGAGAAACGACGTTTAGAAACAAATAATCGGGTGTGAAACTTCTTTTTTACAGCAACGTGTTCCTCTCCTGGAAGCCGGCTGGAAAGATGGCGGGAGAGACGTACGCAGCGTGCGACCCTGTTGATGACGTCAGTAAGAAGCGACGTTTTCACACTAAAGTGGGAGATTCGAAGTGGCTGCTGCAAAACAAAGCGGATTTGAACGTTATATGTGTCAAACAGCCTCACCCGATGCACTGAGACAACATATTGGAGACTTTTACTAAACATACTTGTGAGTTTGACTTATATTTCTGTCGTAAAATAAGTTTTAGAGGGTTTGAGTCAGTCTAGAGATATTAGCTGCTAGCAGCTAGCTGGATCTGCACACCAAACTCCATTAAAACGTTTGTTTCCTGCAAATTGACATTTCATGGATATCAGGAAACAATTAACGACTTATTGTGAAAACGTTGTGGTTAAATTTTAAATTCAGTTTAATCAATCAATGTTTGATAGTGCTTCTTAGTGCACTAACAGCAGTATTTCTTACACCTTTTGTTATTTTCTCTGTATTCTTGTATTTTTATATATGTATATGACCAAATATTGGTATAACACAGCTATATCAGTCTAAATTAGTATTGGCATCACGGTGGGTATGTGGGTATGTGAACATCTACCAGCTGCTGACAGATAAATGTTCAGATCCACCAGCCACTCAGTAGTAAACATTTTGTGTCTCAGATCTACCAATCAGTTATTTTTTTAACCAGCATTTTGCCACTTTAACAAAATGCACAATTCAGATGGTTTCTTTATTCTGATACACTGATCAGCAACAACATTAAAACCACTCACAAGCAAAATTTGAGCAACGTTTGGTGTAACCTTGCTGGCTTCCAAGAAAAATCTCCAGCTAGTGTTTTTTTATTTAAAATTGTCTATCTCTGTAGTTAAAGGATGGCCACGCCGAGCAAGACACCACCCGGCGCAGACCCAAAGCAGCTGGAGCGGACGGGGACAGTTCGGGAGATCGGCTCCCAGGCGGTGTGGTCCCTGTCCTCCTGTAAACCCGGTCAGCCTCAGATCCAGTGTCCAGTCTGCTGTGTGTGTGTGTGTACAGAGTGATGATCCTAATCTGATGTCAAATGTTCCTCCTCCCGTGTTCAGGTTTCGGAGTGGATCAGCTGAGGGATGACAACCTGGAGACGTACTGGCAGTCAGACGGATCCCAGCCTCACTTAGTCAACATACAGTTCAGGTACCGACGAGCTTTGTTGGGATTTCTGGGATATTTTGAAAATCTAATCATTTGTCTTATTTTGATGCTTCAGTTGCTATAATTGTTTTAAATGTTTTTGTTGTTTCTGGTGAGGATGTTCGTGTATTTTTACTTGTAAATCATTTAAACATGTGTGTTTATCATCACTGATTATTATATTTGTTTTGTTCAGGAGGAGAACCACAGTGAAGATGTTGTGTATTTATGCTGATTATAAATCAGATGAGAGCTACACGCCCAGTAAGATCTCAGTCAGAGTGGGCAACAACTTCCACAATTTACAGGAGATCAGGGTAACAACACTTTAAAAGTTTGTGACAGAGTTTAATCACCATTCAAATAATCTTACTTGCTTCTCACCATCCTCCTCTTCCTCTTCCTCTCTGCAGCAGTTAGAGATGGTGGAGCCCAGTGGTTGGATTCACATCTCTCTGATGAATCAGGTAAGAGACTCATGTCTTTATTTCACTTTAAAAAATTGTCCTTAGAGCTGCTCGTGGTTGAAAAGCATCTGAAAGTGTGTGTCCATGTGTCTTTAAGTTATTATGTATGATTCTTTACTTCAGAAAAGTTGTGACACCTAAATGAAAACAGAATGCAATGATTTGCCAGTTTTTGAGGCTTGAATGCAGCACAAAGACAACATATTTAATGTTCAAACAGATAAACTTTATTGTTTTTTGTAAATATACACTCATTCTGAATTTGATGCCTGCAACATGTTCCAAAAAAGTTAAAAAACGGAGAAATCAAAGACTGAAAGTTGTGGGACGCTCGATGGATGAGGTGAAGTTCAACACTGTAAAAACTGCAAACAGTTTAAACAGTTTAAGAACATTTATTAAAACAAAACTGCAGGAAGTTTGAGATTTCACCATCTACAATCCATAATAAAAGATTAAAAGATTCAGAGAATCCAGAGAAACCTCTGCACATTAGGGAGCAAGACTGAAAACCAACATTGGCTGTCTGTGACCTTTGACCCCTCAGGCAGCACTGCATTAAAAACAGCATTAAAACCCATTAAGGATATTGTCACCAATGACTAAAGTGTTTGTTTGTTTGTGTTTTAGCGAACAAACGAGCCGATCAGCACCTTCATGATCCAGATCGCGGTGCTCGCCAACCACCAGAACGGCAGAGACACACACATGCGGCAGATCAAAGTCTACACGCCGGTGGAGGAGAGCTCCATCGGCAAGTTCCCACGATGCACCACGGTTGACTTCATGATGTACCGCACGATCAGGTGATCTGGACTGACATGTGACTCCGCCCCCCCGACCCTCCGTGTGGCCTCGGAACATTTGGGACTCGCACAAAATGTCCAGAAAGGAGAGAAAATGACAGAGACTGAAATGTGGAGCTGCTGAGATTCGATTCTGACACGATGCTGATACATTGATTTCAGAACTAATCAATCTTGCACTGCTTCTCAATAAAGGGTAACTTTGGTATTTTTCAATCTGCGCTTTTATTTTCTCATGTTTTTTTAAGTGACTAGTGGAGACAACAAGTTTTAAAATTGGTCCAGTATTTAAAACGTTCTCAAACTGTTCTTAAATTTATGTTTAACTAAATTATCCTGGCTGCCGGATACAAAAATCATTAGAGGTGCAACGATTAATTGATTATTAAATTAATTTGCAACTATTTTGACAATCGATTAATCAGTTTGAGATTAATCAAGAGAGAAAAAAAGACTTCAGCTTCTTAAAATGTGAATATTTTTTGGCTTCATTATTTCTTTCTGACAGTAAACTGAATATCTTTGGGTCACCTCAGGCTTCGGGAAACACTGGTTGACATTTGTCACCATTTTCTGACATTTTAAAACAAACTACAACTAATTGATTAATTAACTATGAAAATAATTGTTAGTTACAGCCCTAAAAATCATAAACATCATGCAACACTTAGTCGTTACATAGAGTGATCAGAAAAAAGATGGAGACTTTTTTCCCCCAAAGGGCAATCATTTTTCAAAGACATAAATTATAAATAATAATACTAAAGAAAAAAACGCTCCTCTGCTGGGTCTGTGATGTTGGTTTTTCAAATCTGATGCCTGTAGTGCACCATTAGAGCATCAACTGGTGCTTTTTTTTCTGTAGGTTTACTTGTACTTAACTATGCATTACACCGTGTAATTTAGTTACTTTTTAGTTACAGCTTCTTGAATGTTAATATTTTAGTTTCTTTATTTGAGGATGACATTTTGGACTTTTAGAAACAATGATTGACATTTGTCAACATTTTCTGACATTTTATGGATCAAACGACTAATTGATTAGTGGAGAAAACAGACTGATCGATAATAAAAAATAATCATTACAGGAAGACTTGGACCTATTAGTACTATATAGCGAACACATTGTGACAAAATTAATTAATAAATTAACTGAAGTCTGATTCGTCCTTCTCTGAGGACATCTTTGTCAAACTGGACTCGTCCTGCAAACTGTTCATCCTGAGACTCTGAGACCTCAACACCTTCATGTAGATGAAACACTGCTGGGTTCTTGAGAGGATTTATCATGTCACAGTAGATATAAAGGGAGTGGAGCGACATGTCAGTTGTGGTTGTGAACGTCCATTCCAGTGTGATGTTGTGGTTCTCCTCTGCCTGATAGGAGGTCTGTGTCACATTGACTACAAATGTTCCTGTTGAGGAGACAGAGAGGGAAAGTGAGGAGCAGACAAAGTGACAACTTTAAACTCCATCTAGAGATGTTTGTGTGGAGAGTTTAGTGATGCTCTCAGTGCTGTAG
>JAJHUR010134796.1:0-12273 GCA_027495735.1 Lutjanus campechanus
GGGCACTACCCAAAGCTCATGACCATAGGTGAAGGTCAACATGCAGATTGATTGGTTAGGAAAAGACGGTGCCCTCTGGCTCAACCTTGTTGCCACAACCGTTAGGCATACAACGCCCGTGTTACTGATGACATCGCACCAATCCACCTGATGATCCCACGCTCCATTTTGCATCACTCGTGAACAAGACCCTGAGATACTTAAACTCCTTCGCTTGGGGCAGCAAATCACTTCCACTCTGGAGGGAGCAATCCGTTTCCTGGCAGAGAACCGTGACCCCATACTCGGAGGTGCCGACTCCCAGCTGCTTCACACTTGGCTGCAAACTGCCCCAGTGTGTTGCTGAACGTCACGGTCTGTGGTCAAAAGCTTGTAATTACAATGGGGGTAGGAAGCGTCTTCAACCACCTAACATGCAGTCACACTAAATGACAAAATGAGCACAAACTAAAAGGATTCTTACTGGGGAGACCAAGTCGCAGTCTTGTCTCTTGTCTCTGGTCTTGTGTGTTTAACAGTGGGCAACAGTTTAGCAATATTGTAAGCTAGGCAACACATACTGTAGGCTATAATCTTCTGCTCTTTTGAAAACCACAGTTATCCCTTTAATAGCTTACAGAGGTTATGTGATAATTTCTGCCTAACTGTGTTTTTTAATGAAAAGTCATGAAATAACAGTGAAACACGCAGCCATCGCCGATCTATAAGATAAGATTATAATTATAGTTCCCACAACCAGTGGTGGTGTGCGAGTAAATGTGCTAGCAAATTAGCTCAGTTGCTTAATCGTCATGGGTACACTCGCTTTAGGTTTTGTCTGCATGCGCATGTTGCCTGTCCCATCAGACTTTTTTGTGACAATATCATCACATTATTTTAAAATCCCTCTCTTTTGTCTGTGACCTCTCACACGCTGTACAACCAGAGAAATATCAACCGTTATTTTCAGGAGTGGAAGTAACTAACAATTACTACAATTACTCAAGTTATTGTAATTAAGTAGGTTTATTGGGTAGTTGTACTTTTACTCATACTTAAAGAGGACCTATTATAGTCATTTTTGGGCCTTTGTATTGAGTCTTGGACTCCTATAGAGCAGCTACACACGATTACCCGCACACAAAGCTTTGTAGATCTTCAGGACACTGTACCTCTCTCTGCATCTCCTCCTTGTATTTCCTGCATCCCGCGAAAACGGTCTGTGTAATTTACTCCACCCCCAGCCCTCCTCCATGTACGCCTCCCGCCGAGCCCACTCTGCTGTGATTGGTCACATTCCTGAGGACGTGCCGAGCCGCACCTCCTCATTTAGCCGGTGCAGGAGTAAACAGTGAACTTTACTACTCTTTACTCTTTTGAAAATGACAAGTTTTGAAATACAGCCGTATGTGTTGGATCCCGAATCTGATCCGGAGATACAGCGCACAGCGATACAAAAGAGCGGGGGAGAGGGCAGGCCTAGAGCATATGCTGGGGCATTTCCATATAAGTAAGTCTGGCACACATTCACGTCAATGCAACCTCTTGTTTTAAAAAGAGTGTAAAACACAGCGTGCAGAGCCATCCAAAACAGCGTGCAGGGCTCACTTCCAAATGCATGAAACTCATTATTTGACGTGTTGGCATCGTTTAACACGAGTATCCAACATTGTAACAACATTCCAATGTCCGAGTTTTCCTCGCCGCTGTTGCCAAAGTGCTTGCTTGTGGGGGAATTGTTTCAATTGTCAGATGTAAATATAATTATTGAGTGTGGTCTAGACCTACTCTATATGTAAAGTGTCTTGAGACAACTTTGTTGTGAATTGGCGTTACTTGGGTTATTTATTAGTATTTTTCTATGTATTGATGTTTCTCTTCCTCTCTTGTGTCTTGACTGGTGGAGCCTTGAGGTACTTTTATCATGTGTTCTGTCTTGTGGTTGTTTTATGTTATATTTGTACTGTAACTGTGTATAATGGATAGCACCATTTCATCTCACTGCAGAACAAATCTACCTTCGGGTATTAATAAAGTAACCTGAACCTGAACCTGGCGCTATATAAATAAAATTTGATTCGATTTGATTTGATTTATAGGTCAGAAAAGAGGAAAAAGCATAATAGTTCCCCTTTAAGTACACATTTCACTATGTAATCTACTTAGTTACTCTTAAAATCATAGTAGGGAGGTGTGCATGGAGACCAACAGTCCACTGCAGCTTTTGCTGCCTTCAAATAGATGAGCTTGTAGGTTCTGACATGAGAAGTTGTGTTCATGATATACTTGATGTTGTTAAAGAAAAAGATTCTTTCAGGTCCAAAGTCTTTGGCTGGTTCAAGATGAGTTGTATTCACTGCGCAGCACAGCCAGACTCACAACACGGTGGCATGATTCTGTCTACTTCAGAAGGGTTGTTTGTCAGGTTATACACAGTTTAACAGGAAATTACACTAAGATGAGAGGAGGCAACAGGCTTCCTGGACCCAAATGTGAACTAGGTTCTACACAAGGTTCAAATTACACAGTGGCTTTCAGGGGAGCCCTATTTTCCAGTGCACTGCTTCTAAAACATACCATGTACACATGCATACATGGAAGTGTGCATCAGGCCGGCCAATTTCAGGGCGACTGTGAAAAGCATGTTACTGATATTATTGCAGATAGTTTCAGAGTTAGATTTAACTCCCCCAAACACGTATTGTGGGTACAGAATGAAAAGCTCTGGTCCTCATTTGATGCTCCAAAATAAGAACTAGTTCAGAGTGGGAGCATTAAGGCAGTTTGACACAGGTAAAGATGCTTCCAGTGTGTGTTCTGCCATCTAGAACAATGGACGCACTTCAAAACGCGAGCGTCAGATGCCCTTAGTGTGTTTTGGCCTTTAATATCAACATCAAAATCTGAACTTTGTGAAAGCAAACTAATGTGGAGAGTTCTTAAATCAAAATTAACTCACATTTGTGCCAAGCTACCCTGTAATTCAGACCATGATGCTAAACCAGTGGGAGTGCATCTGAGAGACCCAATGTGAAAGTCTATGTAATTACAATGGCAATGAGCTCCTGTGATCAAGAAGGACACAATTTGTATTGTAAAGCCACAGACTAAAAGGTGGTTGGGGAGTGGTTAGGGACAGGCAAGGTGGGATTTCAGGGGACAACTGGGCCAAGAAAAGATTTATTTACAGAGGTACGTTAATTAATGCAAAAGGTGAGTCTCAGTACTCAAATTAAGAATATACAAAGAATCATACTAAGATAAGAATAAAATTAGAAATAAATAAAATATCTTCTTCCATAATGTTCAAGTAATTAAGTCATGAGAACATAGCTGCTAGGCAACGGTGACACAGACTCCAATACTCTTGGCGTCTAGCCACCGAATGTAATGCGTTAAATACAAAGACATAATGAAAAGACGAGGCTGTTGGGAATGTCAACATTGTTCTCACACATAAAATTATGAAGAAAAACTTTCCACCATTTCTGAAAATGTAAACTTCAGAGGTCAAGAATACCACAAGAGTAGGCGTTTTGGACATATGGACTCCTCTACATCTAATTAAATAAGTAAGCAAACAAATTTTCTTACGATCACAGACTACATCAGAGGCTTTCAGCTGTTAGTTCAACTGACACCACGTAATTTAGCTATTCTCCATCCTCACCAACACAAATCATATTTCTTTTGATAGAGGAAACAGATCTGAGTGTGCCTCCTCTCAGGCTCCCCTTTGTGAGGCGCAGAGGGAGGCACAGCGATGGAGAAAGTCCTGGCGGCTGACAGCCTGTCATAGAGTTAAACTCAGTGTCAGCCGGGCCGCACTTTCCCATTGACATTAATTGCAGGTGACAGGGCTAAGTACAAGGCTCCACACAATGACAATGATGACTCTGGAGGAAATTCTTCATGGTGTCCCCTTCGTCTGCTGTGACAGGAGTGATTATGCAGACTAGGGACTTGTCAAGACCGCATTATTGGACCTTGACTGACTGAGGGGACCTAATATTGGGCAAAAGGCAAAATGCAAACATAATCAGAAACCTCTATTTTTCATGCTAGTGACTGAATTTAGAAATTCTGTTTGATTTTTTTTGGTCTCATTTGTACCAAAATTTGTATCTTCAGATTTGCACATTCAGACATATCAGTATTAATCCTTATTATACATTTTGTTGGGACTCATCAGAAACCAGTGCAAAAGTATCAGTATGTTTAAGACATTTCAAGGAATAAAGGAATAAAGTATGATTGGTCATCTGTTCCTTGAGAGGCGGGACCTTTAGTTTAAACCAACTGTTTCATGAGTATTTAAGTATATGAGTATATAAGTGCACCGTTTTCTTTTGTATGTAGCCTATTTTATTTTTGTAGAGGGTTAATTTACTTAAATAATGAATCATAAAAACAAATTTAAAACTGCAAGCAGCATTGAACAGTAGGGCTGGGTATTGTTAAGAACCTCACGATTCGATTCGATTTCGATTCTTTAGGTTTCAATTCGATTCGATTTCGATTCGATTCGATATTGATTTAAATTCTTCAATATCGATTCAGTAAGAAGTAGAAATACACAAATAATTAAGAGTACCTGTTGGCAATTTTTTAATATTTATTTTCATGCCTACAACACTCGCGAGACTTCGTATATATCCTAATGGCCGCACATGCCGAAGTCTCGCGAGATCGACGCCATGTTTACATCCTACGCTACGTGCAACAGCTGATATTTCTGCTAAAAACATGGCGAAAATGGCGTCTTTTGCGGTTAATTTTTAATGTCGCGGCTTGCGGACACTTGGATTACACCACACAAGCAGGATGGAGACATTTTGTGTGCTATTTTTAACGTTTTATCCGTGGTCTCCATTCACTGCCATTGTACTGGATGAGGCTGCTACTCTGCTTCTCCTAAAACTCCAGGATTGTTTGGTGAACTGAAGATCTTCACTTATCATCACATCGGCATAGTGGTGAGTACATATAAAATGGCTTATTCTCGCATAGTGGAGTATCACTTTAAAGACTTGCTTGCCTTCGTCGCCATATTGTTGTTGTTTGGTCGCGTGCAGCCTCTGTCCTTAAAACGCGAATCACACGAAGATGTTGCGCACAGCGCCCCCAATGCCCAGGAGGTGAATCGATTCAGAGGGTTTGCTTAATCGATATTGAATTAGGGGGCGGATAATTACGATGCATCGATTTTTCTATATTTTTACCCACCCCTATTGAACAGACCCTCACAGCCATCACACTGTGCGTCCGCCGTGACCCCATCACAATAAGGCTCTGAACTGTCGCATGTTTTGGACACCACAGGAAGGACTTGGATGCCATTTCCTGTCACCACAAGGTGGCACTACAGAACCGCCACTAAATATATGTTATGTTCCAGTATGTTAAGTGTAGACAACAATTTCATGTGAAACAGATGATGACTGTCACATGAGGTTTACTTCCTGTTGCCAGTAGGTGGCGCAATGAATTGAACACCTGATTGGGATGTAAATGTGATCATGAAGGGGGCTCTTATCAAACATGTGAATTGGCTGATTGGATCATTTATACTCAAATTACAGTAACTTCCTGTTTCACAGCGAGACATCAAAACAAGACACCTTGCCACGCCCTTCAACAATAGCCAAATATTTTCATAACTTTTGTTCACAAACTAGTCTAGATGGCACACAACAATTTCAAGGAGGACTTTGTTAAAATATAACGTACGCAAAGCACAGAAATTGAACATGAAATTTAAAAATGGCTGACTTCCTGTTGGGTTTAGACTGTGGCTCCAAGAGGCTTTTTTGTACCTACTGATTTTTGCACATGTTGATGAAAAGTACCGTGGGGGCTGCTTCACTGAAATATTGAAGAGGGTGCAATGGAGCCATTTTGCAACACTGACTAAATATTGTCCTGTAGATGTATTTAGGCCGAGTATCTTATCAAACGTTTGGGGTGGATTTGACCATGAAGTGCGAAGTTACAACAACTTCCTCTTTCACAGCGAAACGTCAAAACTTGATGCCACGCCACAGTGATGTTCTTCAACGATAGTTAAATCTTTTAATAACTTTTACCAGAGAGCTGAACATTATGATGTCACAGTGAAGTTGACCTTTGACCTTCTTGATCAAGATAAATAATAAACCCACGGCGAGGGGGGCGCCCACCCCACAGCAGCTGCCTCGGGAGGCGCCCTTGAGTTACTTGTTTGGCTACTTGATTGGCACCTGCCAACATGGTCAGGCTCAGTTCTTCACTCCAGACTCTTTCAGACCTCTTTCACAGCAACTGACACAAGTTAGGTGATAGTTTTTATGTCATTGAAACAGGCAGTGTTAGGGACACTTTTGAAATCATTTTGATTACATTCCCACTGTCATGTGAAGGCTTTAAATCTGTTTTTTTTTGTTTTTTTTGTTTTTTTACTTCCCCTTTCATTTAATTATACATGATTCAAGACTCAGAGGTGAAGTTAGAAATTTGAGTTAATTGCTAAAGCTAAATTTAAAATGTTTAGAGTTAACTATTAACACTTATGTTCACAGCAGCGCATCTTTAAAAGCAATTTAATTTGCTGAATCTGCCTCACACATTTACCTCAGTCAACCTGAGTTACTACAGCATTCAAAGGAAAGCAGGAAAAATGAGAGAAATCAGTAGAAGTAGAAAGGAGGACATTTGGTCTCACTGGTTTCAACAGGACATTAATGAATAAACAGGTGATGTGGACATTGTGGAGTATGATGAAGTCTGTCTTATGCAGACTGGACAAAAGCTTTAAAGACTGTGTAAAGGGAATTTGGACATTTTCTTCTAAACACATTATATAGGTCATAAATGTTTTGCTCAAAACGTGGAAAAAGCCTCCTAACTATTTAGAATTGAATTGTGGAGCTAGACTTCAAATTGTGTTTCAAGATTTCTGTGTTCAGGATTTTGTGGACGGCTCTGAAATGGAAGTTGTGTTTTGTATCACAGCTATCATTAGCATAAACCCGCCCCTGCTGCTCCAGCGATATAAAAACGTACAGCGCAGTATCTTCGGTGGTTCTCCTGCTCGCTCGGGAGTCACAGATAAAGCTGATGACAGTTTGCTGCCAGCTGTCTAACCAGTTATGCCTCATCATAGCAGCTTGGTGACTTTATTTAAGGGTCCTTCACATGATAAGAAATTAATCCCGGACTCACCGCGAGGTAGAGCACAGAGAGGCAAAGCACAGCGCCACAACTGCTACGACCTGTCTGCCTGATATACAAACGGCTAACTAACATTAGCTCTGGAAGTAGCTTAAATTCATAAACTACTATGATTCACAAATCTTATGACCCAAGCTGACTGTTCACATTTCGTCATGCATAACGTTCACTGGCGAACTCGTTGTCTGCTTTTATGTTGTGTTATAGAGCTTGGGGAACCCTGAAATGCTTTTCTTCTATCGTGTCTGGAAGGGAACCCTTAATTTGTGAAATTCTTGCGAGATTGTTGTATGTTGTTCCTTCATTATGATGTTAAAATGATCACTCTCGCGAGATCCTCCGCAGATCTGGGGTTCCCTTCAAGACTCGACCATCAGTCACTAGGTGCGTTCGACATGAACTGCGCCTCGCCTGGCATGTAGACGAGACCAGGCGGCCGCAGCAGAGGGCGGCAACAAAAAGCTGCAGTCAAGTCGGACAGTTTCCAGCTGCCGTCCGACAATATACCGGAAGTGACAAAATATCTCACATCCTGTTAAAACCACCTGTAGGCTACTTGTAGTTTTCAGACCTTCGAATCGAAGACAATGGCTGAAGAAATAGTATATGCATACATATGTTTGCCTTTGTCCACTGCACTTCATCCAATGATGTTTTCTTTACCCATGACGAACTTGTGTCTCACTGCATTATTTCAAAAAGTGTATGTGGCAGTGGCACCAATTACATCATTTTTGGTGACTAGCCTATTTATTATTATGACTGATTATTAGTTATTTTCCCACTATTTCTATTTAATGTAAATGTAAAAGCGATTTAATTCATGCTAAAACATTTTAGAATGAAATCTAACAATCACAGAAGATTTCTTTGTGAACATTTATTGCACAGAATTACATATCTCAATTTGACAGGATTTTTTTTGTTTCTTTTTCTTTTTTTGATTTTATTGATAAGTGTCCACCATACATATATACATGACACTATATACAAACACCAGTATATATACAAAATTTACAACATATACAAATATACATATATACATAAAACACTTAGGGGTACCGTACCTGAAAAATTAATTAAACATATTAAAGGAATCGCAAATGTCCAGAGTCTTCATTGCTCTTCTGTCTAACCCAAGAATCAAATTTCTTTTTCACTTTTTTTACCAGAGGATCGAGGTTCATATTAGCCCGTTCCTTTTGATATTTACATACTTTGATACCCAGATATGAAACCACATCTTTAATAGGAATCCCACAGATTTGAAATAAATCATTAGGCTTCTCTTTTAAAGCAAACAAGTCACACTTTACAGTTACGATTTGACAGGACAATGGGTTTTTACACGTGGTATTTGTTGTCAGAACTGAGCACCAATCAGCTCGCTCATCAGGATACAACCAGGCGTTTCCCATCATGCTGTGGGTCTTGCAGTCGGTGGAGAGCAACTGCGGCGCCTGGCTCTGAGAACTGCGGCCGCTTCGGTCTCGTGAGGTCAGGGGTGAAAGTAAGCCGGTACGGTCCGGTACGGTCCGGTACTGCGTACCACTAAAAGATTCAGTGGCGGTACGCAGTACCAGGAGGATGGGAGAGCGGCTGCCTGCTATAAAGCCCTAATTCAGATTCTTTAAATACACATGTGAGTTCAGACGAAAGAGCCAATAACATTTGGGAAAACTACAAAAGTAAAAGAGGTTATCCTTCATTTGTCTCCTCTAACATTAACACTCAGAATGATTTCACACAATTAATTATTGAATTCTTGAACATACCTGTGAGTCCATTAAAAGTCTCTCTCATGGAGCAGCTGTATCTGTGGCCGAGGAAAGAACAAAACTGTTGTGGAGCAGCAGTGAACATATATAGTGACCAAGTCAAACCAAATAACACACAAGGAGAAAACAAGATGGACGCCAACTACAACTAATACAAGACCAAACTAAAGCCTGACCCCCCCCTCTGACTTGGCAGCACATGGTTTGGTCTGATGAGCTGGCTTTCAGATTTAAGAGGCCCCACTCCTCAGACACACCTTTTTTTTTTTTTAAAGTGCAGCTTTAAGGATATGTTGCAGGGCTTGTAAGACTACCCCAATACCTGCATTGCAAGTCAAAATGGGGGAACTGCCAATAGATTTAAGAAGACTTCAAATAAGTTTGGTATATTGGGTAATTTTAAAAGGACATAAAGAAGATCATCCGACAAGGAGGGCTCTGGAACCATCATGGGAGAAAAGTAACAGTAAACAAAAATGTATAGGATGGACATTAGAGGAAGAAGCAGGGAAGTTAGGGATCATAGGCAAAGACTTTTGTTCAGCTGCAGCGTTTCCACATATCCCTCCATGGTTGTTACCAGGAGTGGAGGTAGATATATCATTGAAAACTAAAACTAAGAAGAGTAAAAATTGTGGAGAGATGACTACAATGCATCTACAGTAAGTAACTATTATGGGTACATTAAAATTTTTACAGATGGATCAAAAGGTCCAGAAACAGGTCAGGTAGGTGCAGCTTATGTGATACCTGAATTATAATTAAAGAAAGCTGTAAGGATAAGTAATAATGTATCAGTGTTTACTGCTGAAATTGTAGCAATAATACTAGCATTACAATGGGCTGAGGACATAAAACCATTAAGAGCCATAATATGCACAGACTCATTGTCAGCACTGGAAAATATACAATCAGGCATTTCAGGTTGCAGACAGGACCTTATGTATGTAATATTTGTGTTACTTTTTAAAATTCAATGATTAGGGTTGCATGTAAAATTAGTTTGGGTACAAGCGCATGTAGGAGTGCAAGGAAACGAACTTGCAGACAGGTACACAAAGAAAGCTCTCAAATATGATAAAATTATAACAACAACTAAGATGAGTAAAGCAGAAACTAAAACTTTGATAAAGCGAGAAATCAAGAATATATGGCAGAAACGTTGGAATAACGAAAGGAAAGGGAGAGATCTGTTTTTTATAAACCCGTCTGTAGGGGGACTGAGACAGGGAGGCAGGAACAGGAGGGAGGAGGTTATTTTATCAAGGTTAAGATTAGGACACACAGGACGAAATAAAACATTATTTGTGATAGGGAAACACAGAAATGGACAGTACAGTGTTTGTAAAGAGGAAGAAAGTGTTAAACATATTTTGATGAAATGTAAAAAGTATGAGAGGGAAAGGAAAAAATTAAAAAGAAATATTGAGGAAATAGGGATGAAATTTAGTATAAAAGAAATGTTATATAAGCCCTCGACAGATAGAATAATGAGTAGAGTATTCGAGTATCTTAGAAGTACAGGACTAGATAAACGGGTATAAGTGGGTGGATTTGTTTTTTGTTTGTTTGTTTGTTTGTTTGTACTTATGCAAAATGTCTGTAAGCCTATACAGTAATCACACAGACCGAAGGGTGGCGGTAATGCCCTATCATAGTTTGCTACTGCCATTAAAAAGAAGAAGAAGAAGAAGAAGAAGAAGAAGAAGAAGAAGAAGAAGAAGAAGAAGAAGAAGACACACCTTTTGCTCAACCAGGAAGTGAACCACCCCCAACAGCCACAGTAAGTCAAAGACAAAGAAACACATGTTAATATAACAGAAAAGAACTTGTTTAACCCCACAGTGTGAGAATGTTCACTCCATTTAAATAGTGTGAGAATGTGTTCACTCCATTTAAACAGTGTGAAGAAATAAGATTCACCTCAAACAAACTGTGTCATGTGAATTGTTTGGGTGTTTGACTGCAGATGAAATGAACCTGTGCAGGTGAGTGTGAATGGGTGTTAGCATGGCTGTTAGCATGTGTGGCTGTTAGCACGGCTGTTAGCATTAGTGACTGTTAGCATAGCTTTTATCATGTGTGTCTGTTTGCATGTGTGGCTGTTAATATGGCTGTTAGCATGTCTGGCTGTTAGCGTGGCTGTTGGTATGTATGGCTGTGGCCATCAAACATTTAGCACTCTTTTTAAAGACACCACTCACAGAGCAGCAAAATATTCTCTGCATCTCCAACCATACACAAAAATGAACCAAAAATGGTAAAACTACCACTACTAATCCAATTTTTCCTCTCATCTGTTTATCCACACAGACAGTTTTGGTGACTTGTACTTGAGTTTTGAAAATGTCTGTTTCCTCTCTAATATAATAGAACTAAATGACACTCAACTTGTGGTGAAAAAAAAAAAGTTTAACATCAATGAAGAACTGTAAAATAGCACTTCCATGCAGGTGTTCAGACACACTGTACAACAATATACTGTATAAACTTTGCAGCAGCAAAGTTCATGTTGCTGTGCAGTCTATATATTGTACATTATAATGTTGACTAATGGTGAAATGGTGTTCTTCTGCCTGAATAATTATTAATACTGCCAGATAATACACTAAAGCAGTCAGGTTTGGAACCCACATACATCGAGATAGTGTTTGTGTTCCCAGAATAGAAAATGTTTCATGTTTCTGCTCCTCACCGCATGTCACCATCTAAGAATACATTGGCCAATATTTTTTCCACCCATTGTTCAAACCAAACCGGCTCCCAAATATAGAATAAACAGGCTGCCATAAAATGTGGTAGAGACATTCATGTACACCCCCCCCCCCCCCCCCCCCCCACAGGATGAACTGTAATAGCTTTGGTGATCCTTTGACTTTTTCATATAGTGTCATCATCAGGTCAAAAGTTCAGTATTTTATATTATATTTTGGTTTATAATCAAATACCTGCAAAACTCCATGACTGACATTTCCACTAGCGTCGGCTGTACTGCAGCATTAGCAAACTGTCACTGTAAACACGTTAGCATTTTGCTCAAAGCACCACTGTGCCTGAGTAAGAGCCTCCCTGAGCTGCTAGCACCACTGTACACTCTCAGTCTTGTTAAATAACAAACATTAGTCATGAGTCATGCAAACATTAGTTTGTTTGTAGTCATGTTCTGCCAAAGTAGAACATCAGGGGGATTAATATATTTTAGGACTAACACACGATGCATTTTAATCTCTGCTGACGTCACCAGAGTGGATACTTGGAGGAGGACAGGGATCACTGACGTCACCCAAGTCTTTAAAAATTCACTTAT
>JAJHUR010134801.1:0-18714 GCA_027495735.1 Lutjanus campechanus
CTTTGGCATAAATGTTTAGCTACTTGTGCATTGGTGCGTTAAGTGTGGTAGATGAGAACAGTGTGCTACTGACTGTCTCGCTCATTGTGAATGGTTGCAGTTTTCACATCAGTAAATCATAATGCATTATCATGAACACGAGGCTACCACTTTTGTTTGGCAGTACATTTATATTGTACATTGTACGTTTGAACTGTCGGAAATTTAGTCAACTGTGTTGCTCTTTTTGGAAATTGTAAGAATGTTTACAAGAGGCTCTGAAAGACTGATGGAAAATTACTGAGCTTCAGGCTGATTTACCTCAGATTCAGAGGAGAAATCAGGTATCTGACCATCGGTACCGATGTTCAGTCCAGATTATCTGATCATTTGAGGGCTGTGCAGGTCCAGTCTTAAACCTCTCGCTTGGGGCGGATGTTTAGCTCAGTGGGTAGAGCGTCCGCCCCATGTACTGAGGTTGTTAGTCCTCTGCAGCGGCCGCTGGTTCGACTCCGGCCTTTGGCCCTTTGCTGCATGTCATCCCCTCCCTCTCTCTCTGCCCCATTTCCTGTCATATCTTCAGCTGCACTATCCAATAAAGGCACAAATAGCCAAAAAAAACCCAAAAACCTCTAGCTTTGCTAGTGGACTCATCAGGACTGCCCCAATAATTTTCAAAGACATTAGATATTTACGAGTAAAAATCTGTATGATTATGTCTGTCCTTTATGTTCAGGACTACAACAGCCAATGGGAGAGACAAGTCTACAAAGAGAGAAAGAGATGGAAGCAGCTGAGCAGCTGATGGTGTGTCACAGATATTAGAACTGACACCTCCAGATCTCACTAAAGAATAGACAACCTGTGTTGACTGTGTCTTGTGTCTCCAAAAACATTTTCATATCCAGACTGTTTAATCCAGTGTTTCCCAGACTTTTTTCTTGGGAGCCAGTTTTTTGAAATGACAAACTGTCGTGATCTGAATGACAATAAATCCTGCTAAGAGTTCATTTGTGCATAAATGAACATTCCTGACTATTTGTACTGAGATTTTTATTAATAATAATAATAATAATAATAATAATAATAATAATAATAATAATAATAATAATACATTATACTTATATAGCGCTTTTCAGGACACTCAAAGATGCTTTACAAAAAGAGAAGATAGTTTTGCATCACTCTGTATTATTTTGATGTTTAATTGAAAACATATACACGTTCAGACTTTATAAATTTACTTTATAAATTATAAATAAATTCAGTTAACACTGGTTTTATTTATCAGGAAAACAATTTAGAACATTTTAGCCTGTTTCATAAATGAGACAAAATGAGTGCATTTAGGCAGAATTAATAGTATCCTGCAGATATAAATCTTAAATATGCAGAGTTTCCTCCATAGTATTTTATTCATTTGGGGACCCAAATAAAATCTCCTGTGACCCACCTGTGGGTCTCAACCCAGTATTTGGGACTGACTGGTTTAATCCATCTGTTTTTGTTATTTCTCACTGCAAAGTATTTCTCCAGCAAGTTGTTGCTCCACATCAGTCTGCACTTACATCTTCTTCTCATGTGAGATTGTGCTTCCAGCGGCACGATAATCTTTAATAACATCCTGTAGTTTGAGATCTGCTATTATTTTCAAATGTTGCAGTGTATGTGTTTCTCTTTATGTCTGTGATGCAACCAGATTTTAAAATCATTTGTCAGAGCCTAGCTTAACTCTTTATTCTGTAAAAACTAAAACCAGAAATAGCAGGAAGTGTGAGAAACATCACTCTCTTAATGACACAAAGCATTGGAATCTTGGTCTGTATTCTCACTGGTATACATAAAAGAAATTGCACTAAAGTTGACATTGATAGACAATGAAGGTAAAACAGTATCTGCAACATCTTTACATGTAAACTACAGGAAAATTTGAAAGGTTCACTCATAGTGCCTTACTATCAGAGTATTATTATCCAGTTGTGCAGCTCTCTGAAGCTTTGTCATGGTGACAGCTGCTGCCCCCTCCTCTGCCTGCACACCTGCCCATTATTAATTACTCTCAGTATGAACCAGGCAGTTTGGAAGCTCTAACACCTTGCCAGATTGTGTATTTGCCTTTTGCGTTCCAGCCTTCTGTTCTGCCTGCATGCCATAGTGACCCAGTATGATTCCTGGCCTGCCTTTTGACCATTGAAAGCATTTTCTTGGTCCCACTGACTTCACATTGCTAAATGCAAACCTTTCTTTCAACAAAGTAAAGATTACTTCAATCCAACTGGACCTGTCTACTATTACTATGCTTCTGTTCCTCTAGTAGAAGATCCTTGCTCAAGGTGAGGCTCTTGGGATGGCCATGTTGGTTGATCGGTCCACCACTTTGGTCCAGACTGACATATTTTAGTATCTACTGGGTGGATTGGCTTATTTGTGTAAGTAGTAGTAGTACTTATTTGTTTAATGGGTCGAATATTTGATATACACTCCAGATATTACAGATATTCTTCTTCCAAATATTGGTTAAGAAAGATCTCTGATCCTCACCAAGTTGCTGCCATCATCCAGCAGTCCCAACTTTAGTCTATCAGGTCTGTATGGACCCAGAACTAGAGAAAACTAGTCACTCAGTAGAGTGTAGATCTCCGTCAGGTGATCTGAAAAACATATATAACCCCTTTTTAATCACCAACATTTTGATTAGTAACTGTGATTTAATTACATATTTTTGTCAGTAACAGTAAAAAAAAAAAAAAGTCAGCCTATATAATGTTGAAGTGTGATGAGGTGAGGAGGAAAGCATTAATATTTTCCCGAAAATGACACATTTTCTATCCTGGGAACAGAAGCTCACTATCCAGATGTATGTGGGTTCCAAACCTGACCACTTTAGTGTTTTATCTACTGGTATTAATAATTATTGTAGCAGAAGAACATTAATCAACATCACCATTAATCGACATTATAAAGAACATAATATAAACTGTGCACGCTACGTGCAGCTCGACCTTCGCTGCAGCTGCATGCAAGGATGAAATGCAAAATTCAGCCTGTGATCTGCCACTGTCTGACTCAACGGGAAGTGATATTTTACAATTCATAATGTTTTAAACTCACGAAACTCGTTAAAACAAATCATTTTATGTTTTCAAAGTCATGATATTGAGATGAGACAGATTCCACATTCCGTTAGCATTCAGAGGCTGCTAACGCCAACGTCAGACACAGACCCGTCTACAGACCAATCATTGTCAAATATAGGGAGGCACAGCAGCTTGTTATCTCTTGTGATGTGAAAACAAAACTAACTGGATCAAATGTTAACAGTGTCTCAAAAAAAAAGAACCCTGGTACGAACTTTTGAGTTTTAATGAAGTGCGTCTCTGTTTCCTCCGTACAGGTGACAAAGATGTTGGCGGTAGTGGTGATCCTGTTCGCTCTACTGTGGATGCCGTACCGGACTTTAGTTTTGATCAACTCTTTTGTGTCGACACCCTATCAGAACGACTGGTTCCTCCTATTCTGTCGGACATGCGTGTACGCCAACAGCGCTATAAACCCTGTCATATACAACGCCATGTCTCAGAAGTTTCGCTCTGCATTTCGCGGGCTTTACCGCTGCCAGCGGCCAGAGGGACACCAGAGGACGCTGTCGATGATCCAGACCGGCTTCAGCACCGTCCGTGACTCCCGGACCTCCCAGGCCAATAGCAACGGCACCCACGAGATAGCAAGGAGAGCCATCCTGAGCACTGCCACTGATCTGACTACGAAGCAGAATGGAAGCGGTCATCAGGAGACAGCAACAGCCAATGGCACAAAAGTAGAGCATCCCACTGACACCAGCCCAGACACTTTCAGCTTTGGTGTAGGTCCAACTGTTGATGAGAAGTTGGATCCCTCAACTAATACCACAGATAATTTAGCAGACAGACATACAACAAATGATCAGCAGGAAAACATGTAAATATTTCCATAATCACCATATTGTACGATATCTACTAATGAGCCATTACCACTGAAATCCAATGAGATACAAAAAAAAAAAAGTACTACTCAGTTGAGCAGTTTCCATCCAACAGCTGAGGATTATTCATGCACAGGACCTGCCTTAGGTAATGACAAAAGAAAGAAGAAAACTTAATTTATTAACAGTAATTTATTAATTGATAATTGATAGATTTTGCTTTGACTGCTGGGGTCACATGTAAAGAGAAGAAAGATGATGAGCCAATAGCAGAATTTCACACTGTGGCATAGAAACATTTTTTTCTTTGACCACAAAAGCTTTTGCTCAGCATGTCAAAATGCTCATATATTAATCAGAGTTTGTATAGGAGACACGATCTATATGTTTTATTGAAATCTAGTATTATTCTGTATTTCTACCCTGCAAAAATACAGAAAGAACTGGTTCCTATAATATAATAAAGGTCAGTTATTATGAATTCAAGGACAAATAATGAATACTTTGCTTTATGAATGACTGCACATGATGCAACTGAAATACTTTGTCCTATCCAGTATCTCCAGTGACTTGCACAGAGACATTTAAAGTGACAAACGTGTATAAAAAGACAATTCTGTGACTCATGTTTTCTAACCTGTTGTGTGTCCTCCAGTCAGTCAACTTATATGATTCATATCTGTCTTCACACTATACTGCACAGTGTGAAAGTCTAAAAGAAGTCAAACAGACACATTTTCTTGAGCATACTTGAGCAAAAGGTTAATGCAGTTCAGTTTAGAAGATCACCAAACAGTGTTAAAGGTCAGTTACGGGGTTATTAATTGTGTGATCCACTGTATATTTTCATATTTCTGTTTTAATTAACATAGTGAACGCAGAGAAAGGAATGACAGGGTTAAATATGACTTCACACTGAACACTGGACCGCTCTGCCAATCATATGTTTTGGTAATCATGTCAGTTGTAGCTGAGGTTATAGAGACTTGTTTTTTTCTTTTTATTTGTAACAAGTTACTAAGTAAGCTAAATCTAAATCCCTTGAGAGGGACATACTATGAGATTTTGGAGACATAGTCTTTTGAAAGATGATTTTTAACAAACATGAAGGTTAGTTAGTACAAGCAACGCAAGCAGCCATGAGATTTCTGAAGTACAGATCTTTTGAATCAAATGTGTCAATAAAAGTATATCCAGCAGGACTTTGAGGGGGACTGTTGTCCCCCAAAATGTTAATCTGCCATTCTCCCTCTTCATTTACTAGCAGCTGACAGAGTGCAGGGCAGAGGGGTTGTTTAGTTGAATATGTTAGTCTAGTCTTCATTTGACTGAGGTTTGTGACCCCGACCATGGCTCTGAAAAATCAGCAGTCTGAGGCCTACTCCACATTTACACGGGTATTTTTTCGAAATGGCATTTTAAAACTAGACGATCTCCATCCAGACAAGTGATTTGGCTCCGTTTCAGAAATTATTAACACACCTGAAAATGCATGTCATATGAAAATTCACTTATGTGAAACAAGAAGCAGGCTGTAATGATTAAGCAGGGAAACACGATCATGATCGATACGATACGATCATACAATATCCTCCTGGATAATGCTGGTTTTATTGAAACATTTATCTCTCATTTATCTATCATTTATCTCTCTTTTCCATCATCGTTCATAGTCCGTTTTTGTCTTTTTAAATAACATCCACTCTGTCAATGTACAGACTCAAATGCCGCACAGTGTCGGAACACATACTTCATGCTTATAACCACATACTCACGTACTTTACTCTTATTTTGGCTGCATTTAAACTGCATTTGAATTGTATTTGTAATTTAGCTGGTGAGGTTAATGCTAAATCACACATGCAGAATGAACACACACAGCAGGCTTAAACAAAGCTGTCCAAATGAATCCATCTGTGTTTTGATGTAGTCTGGATGCAGGAAGCTGGTGCAGTGGGAATCCACAGGGTTCATTTCTGTTGTTGCTCCTTCCACATGCAGATGTAGTCTTTCACTGAGGCTGATCAGGTCACTCATTCAGAGACAACAGTGCACACTGACATCAAACAGAGGAGACAGCGACGTGCACTCTGATAACCCCCAAACGCCAGTTTCCCTGTCTTCCCCTTGGCAGGAGTTTTCAAAAAGCTCTGTTATTAGTGACTGAAAATGCTGTTTGTGTGTGGACGAAAGGCCCTAATGCACAGAAAAAGCTACGCTTATAAAAAATACCTGTGTGGGTGTGGACAGGGCCTCACTGTGCTGGATGCTGATAAATCCATGACACTGTCTGTGGTGCTGAAGCAGCAGACGGCGAAGTAGCAGATGGATTTATGATATTCTCTAAAGTATAGAGCTACGGGAGCAGCAAATAAAAACAAAGAGTTTGTTTAAGGAGGGTGAGGGGAGGCTGTTCTCACTTCAAATCCCCATCTCCAGTTTAAAATCAACAAACCGCCTACTGAGATTATTGAATAATCAACATAACTAACATTTTTCATCAATATCATCACTATAACCACTTTTTTCAAACCATTATCAGTGTTATCATCATCATTATCTTAAGTGTCATTAATACCAAAAACAGCAGGGGTGGAAGTAACTAATTACAAATACTCAAATTACTGTAATTAAGTAGTTTTTTGGTACTCGCACTTTCATAGTAGAGCACAGAGTAGATTTTCAAGTCTGTTCTTTTACTCATACTTAAGTATGCATTACACTATGTACTTTTAATTTCATAGTTGAGTACTGATTTAAATTTAAATTAATATCCAAACCTTTCATCTGCATTTTAGTAGCCAATCAGGTGATCTGATCACAAACGCTAATAAAAACCAGGACATATGGACAAAAAACAAAACCAAATGCTGCAGCAGCACATATTTGTAATAAGAATGTTAATGATTAATCATTAATTGATTCATTGTCTTTAAGAATTTAACCAATTAAAAAGTCATACATTGATATTTAATCAATAGACACGGCATTTGACATTGTTTTGTCTGGCTGAGCCATTTGTAGAATAAGGAAAATTGAAGTTGAGAAAAAAGAATAAATAAATAAAATACATAAATATGAGGAAAACAATGTGTTTAGCATCTTATAAATTATTAATAATTAATCGTTTGTTCATGGTTTCAACTACTGGTTCAGAAAAATGCACAAAATTTGCAAACCTAGTTTGGAGAGGTGACTGACATCACTAGTTAAAAGTAACACTTTGTGACAAATACTTTGTACTTTTACTTAAGTATAATTCTAACACCAGTACTTTTACTTGTAATTGAGTAATATTTTAGCAATGTAACCGTACCTGTACCTGAGTACAGATTTTCAGTACTCTTTCCGCCTCTGAAACAGCAGACTTCAAACTTCAAACTCATCATGTGATCATTTATTCACATTCTTGTATAATCTTCTGAACAGTTCAAGGCTTGTCTGATTTAACCTCACCTCGAGCTGGCTCAAAGACACAAAGAGGGTGTTGGATGTTAACACAAAGTCAGCCTTAATGAGTGTGGAAAACATGCAGACACTGACTGGTATCTTGCTGTTTGTCTGCTCCTTCATAAGAATGAATCTGTGATGTGTAAAGTGGAGGTTGATATTTTTAGAAGAAGAAAAAAAAACACATTTTGCTCATGAAATGGACAGATTTCTTTATTCTAAAAGATCAAAAACATCTGAGCTGTTTCCCCTAGAAATGCATTCAGTACTCAGTCAGACTTCTAAAGCATTAAATGCAGTATTTAGAAGTATTTTTTAACAAAGGTCAATCAGTTCAAACATACCCAACACATCTAACATGTGCAACTAAGAACTGATCTGAACTCTAAACTCTGCTCACCCTCGTCACTGACAAAGACAACACGAGGAATATTAAGATAAATATTCTATAGCTTCAGTAAGGATGTATTTTTCTGATGTTGTACATTAATGTGAGCTTCTTTTCAGCTGATCTTAGTTGGTAGAGCGCTCCTCATTAAGACACAGAGATTTACATGTACAGTAACTATGAGGTTCTAAAGTAGAGAGTCAGAAAATGCATTTTGAGAAATTTCACCAATATTCATACTAATCCATTGATTTACATTGGTGGGTAGTGTTACTTTTAAAAGTAACTCATTACATTACAAAATTTCTGCAATTAAAAAGTAACATGTTGTGTTACAATGTTATCCGCTGAGAAAAGTAGCTCATTAGAGGGTAACCAGCACAGCACCTACCAGTACATATAATGTATGTATGTACTGGGTAACAAGATGGAATAAAAAGGGAACAATTCAAGATTTTACAAAGAAATTATACTGCAGTTATTTTTTAACTATTGGGAACTTATTCAATTATTTTGGGTTAGTACGATTGGTAACACTTTAGATTACAGCCTGCATGTTTTGAGGTAATTGTGTAATTACTGTGTAATTACACGTATACTTGTTACATGTAGTTACTGTGTAACTACAGAACATGCGGGCTGTATTGTAAAAACACTGACACTTCTCTCCTGTACAACCATATAAAACATGACATAGGCCCTAAATTAAATCATGAGCATGATAAAATAATTTAACAAACAACAATAACAAACACACCTCACAATCAGCACACGCTTTTTATCCAACATGCCCTAAAATTTGCTTGGTGATTAATGAACCTATTTTGGGAAAAGTCATGAACTGACAGTTTTATTTTAATGTGCATTTGAAAATGTCAGGGGGATACAAATGACCCCGCGGTGGTCTTAATGTTAAGAACCAAAATTGATCAGCAGAACCAGAATCAGAATGGTTACAATCCAAATGATACCAACCTTGTACGTTACCCCTAACACTGTTGATTTATGGTGTTGTGGATTACTGTCAATAATTACACATTTAAAATAATTGTTGTTGCAACCCTGCATGCATTTTTTAAAATACGGCTCACGTGCAGTCTTGCTCAGCATGTTTTCTTAGCTTAACGTATCTCCGACACTAAGCTGGGCGTGAGGGATGCTGGGAGCAGCCAGCTTCCTCTTTAAATGTTAAATAATGAAAAAGGGTGATTTCGGGGCTGTTGGAGAACTCTCTCTGCGTTTGGTCTTTGTACTAAGCCAGGCTTAACATGTACCGGACATGTCTATGTACTGGACACAGGTGAAATTGATATCAATCTTCCTGCAGACGCTGGGAAAGATAACTTTTTTCTAAAATGTTAAGTGTTACTGTGAAGTGTTCTTGTGTGTTTCTGTATATTTATTATTAGCTGTAATGACTTCTTTTAATACACAGAGGCTGTTTGCTTTTGTAAAAGAACAAGTTTTAAAACACAACTATTCAAAAAACACAGTTATTTTTTTCTTGTACCAGTATTTTGTGGAGGAATACACCAGGTTTTGGGGAACTTGTATGGAAGAAAACAATGGTCATACACTTTTGAATCTTATAATCAACTGAATATGTAATTGTGAAATTAAATTACTACTAGCAGTGATAAAAGCACCAGGAGTCACCAGATAAAACACTGCAGGTAGGATAAGATTGGTGTTGGCGACGTATATTGTGTGAGACAAAAGCAGTTTCTCACAAACTAAACTAAACTACAACAAACCTACAATAAACTTTCTTGTAAAATTGTTTTAAATTAAAAACAACATAATTGTGGCACAGTTCAAACGGAATCAAAAAAATAATTTGCTTCTCGCCATAGACTACGGTTCATATTCTTTCTGCAGTCAGGTCCCATGGAGCCCATGGGAAGGGCTTTTTATAGTCAGTTTGAAGTTGTGCAATTTTAATAACAAATTATCACATATTGATTGCATTTCAAAGTGAAATATTCAGTTACTCGTGGATTCAAAATTTATGGTAATTATTCGCTTCCATAAACTTCTCCCACAAGTCGGCTTACCCTTTAATTGATGAGAACACCAGTCATCATGTGTCCCAACAGGTTCTTGGCTCTGTCATGCTAATACCGTAGCACTTTAGCATACACATGTACATTGTACACACTGGGTTGAGTGATATTAGCTTCCTGGTTTTACCTGATCTTTAATGTAAGAAAGTGAGTGTAAACAACTTTTCCCATGAGACTCAGTCAGTTTGAGGATTTATTAGTTGGAGGATTATTTATTCATTTATTTGTGTATTCATTTGTTTTTATCATTGGCAGCGGCATATTTGAGCTTTTTCAAAATGTGCCGTGTGTATGTAGCAGTGCTGGTATTTAATGAAAATATTTGTAAATAGCCTAAAACATTTGCAGCCTTTAAGCTGCATTAAATGATTTCTGGGCCACTTAGGGGACGCCCAACAAGCTGTAAACACTACAATGACATGTGATCAACCGATGTATTAGTTCCTTAGCTGCTAAATGCTTTAATATGTTAAGCACCCAGTTGCTGGGTTTATCAGAGCTATGTGGCCTTCTGTGACTGTAAAAAAGTTTATTATTATAGTTAAAATATGTTCATTTAGGGTAAATGCAGAGTTGGTGTTCTTTCTGGGTTCATCACTTTTTGCAGCCTCCCGTTACACGTAATCATTAGATCCATTACTATCAGGAGAAAAAGATATGTGCAGCTTTAAAGTTTATATCAGAAGGACCGGATACAAAAGTGTATCATCAGATTGAAGTGAAGATGGATTGTTAATGATTCCATGTGTAAGATTGGAGAATATGGCACAAATTGAATATTTGTATGTTTTCATTGGTGAATTATCCTCTTAAAATAAGAATAAGTCGATTATATATGCAGAGAGAGCGGGTCCATGTTTCTACAATAGCCCGGAACTGACAAACCAAACACTGGCTCTACATAGGGCCATTTGCGTGGGTTTTGTGGCCACCGTACTCTCACCATTTAGAAGGGGAGGTGTTTTCAGTCCACAAGCTCACCACTAGATGCCACTAAATCCTACATACCGGTCCTTTAAAGTGGTATCGCTTTGCCATTTCTCTTTCAAGACGAGCTCTTCGTCTACAAACTTAATTTGCTTGTCTCAGCTATCATCGTCCCCGTAATACTTTTCCTTTATGCCCAACCATTGGGCCTCATGCAAGAACCGCTCGTACAAACAGATTTGTTCTTACCTGGTGCATACGAGTGATTTAGGAGAACTTGTCACATTCACCAGTTTTCTCGTGTTTTGAGTTTTATCTCAGATACGAACATAATTTATGAGGTCCAGACCTGTCGTAGAGTCGTGTGCAGTCAGTCTGCTGGTGTCACAACCAAAGTTTTTCACTAATCATGTACAGTACATGCACTCAGACACACACAAGGAGGATCACTTACACAGGTGTCTGAAGTTACAAGCGTTTCCTGAATCTGACATGACATGATTGACATGATGAGCCCACCATACGAACAAAAGAAAGGGAAATTTAAGATAAGAATATAAAAATGTTCTTGCATGAGGCCCATTGTCCTTTGCTATGTGCTATAGACTGGGATTGCAAGAGGGTGGAAGGCAGGCTGAGCAGCTGCAGTATGAGCACAAATGTTCAGAGCTCCATGTCACGACTTTCACTGATGTGTTAGGCTTTTCATTTTCTTGTTTGCACTTTGTCAGTTCTTTGCTATATAATGGTGGAGCCAGTCATTTGGTGAGAAATTAATTATAAGTTCAAGAACAATTTTTCTTTGTAACTTTAATGTGGCAGTTTAATTGATGTATTTTGTATTTAAATATGTATTTCACTCTGTTGATATATGTCTGAATGTGTGGGCATGTGCATGCATTGCTTACAGGGACTTACTGATCAGAGGGGAGAGTGGACACAAACAGTGGGATCAGATAGAGTGATGCAGGGATGATGTATTTTCGGAGGCCAGCTCAGAAGTTAGCATCGCTCCGGTTCCCTCCACAACAAGCCAACGGGATTTTTCCATTGGGCTTTGGATTAGTGTAGAAAATAAACTCTGTGTCAAACAAAAGTTTATAATACTGAAACATTTTGTTCATCAAGATAATCTTCACAAATGAAAAACACTTTGATTGATTCTGATGGGATTTTTGAAGCATAAATGCAATCATCAGAAGTAAAAAGGCTGTAAATGAACGACGCCGCGATCACGTGACTTCAAACTTCATTTAATGTCCGTGACAACCTCTGTAGTCTCATTTAACCACTTGTTAGTAACTGTCTTCTTTAAGACATGCAAAAGCTCCAACATTCACAAGTGGGGCATTTACTGATGTGGTTTGTTACGTAGAACAGAACATAAAAATCTCCTAAAGCGACAGTTCACCCAAAAATGAAAATTCACTCAATATCTACTCGCCCCTGTGCTGATTTGAGGAATGGATGAATAAAAAACACACACAAAATGTCTCCATCCTGCTCGTCTGGTGTCTGTAAAGTGTCTGTAAGCTGCCACATTAAAATTTGACCCAAAAAGTCACCATTTACACCATGTTTTTAGCCTAAATGTCAATTGTAGCCTCTTAGACCAGAGCCGCGTGCACACGCCTGATGACAGGCTGAGACGTTTTGTGTGTTTTTTTGTGTTCTCTTTTTTACATTTTAAATCTGGTCACCATTCACGTCACTTGTACTGGATTTGGCTGCAGCGCTGTTTTCCACTGAGACTCCGGGATTGTTTTGTGAACTAGAGATCTTCACCC
Organism: Lutjanus campechanus; assembly: GCA_027495735.1. Taxonomy (NCBI): domain Eukaryota; kingdom Metazoa; phylum Chordata; class Actinopteri; order Lutjaniformes; family Lutjanidae; genus Lutjanus; species Lutjanus campechanus. The sequence continues at coordinate 12,556 of JAJHUR010134801.1, forward strand.
ATCCTCACATCGGCACAGAGGTGAGTACATATTGAGTGAGTTTTCATTTTTGGGTGAACTAGAATCACAAACTTATTTTATCGAACAAAAAACCCATGGACTTGGAAACGAGGGTACCGAAGATGCAAAAACTCTAACTCGTCTCCAGGTTTTAGGACTCATTCCTGCAGCACTGCGCAGCCAAGTCAAATTTTCTTCATGGTTTCTTTAGTCTCTGGCAGCTACAAGAGGAACAACAGTGGAATAAAATTTAATTATTTGTGAAATGTTAACCAACTTATTTGTGTACGGTGCACTTGAAAATACACCATGAAAGACTTAGACTGGATGTTACAGTGCTGATTGGCTGATATCATCGTAGAGCTCCCTTAGACATGCTAATGTGTGTGTGAGTGTATGTGTCTAATTCTGTCATTATTTAGCCCTGGAGAGCTGCTGGTTTGCTGTGTTTTAAATGTGCTATAATCACTTATTTTTCAAATGTGTTGATTTTTAAAGTGGTTCTATCTGTATTGTTGCAGCAAGATGATGTTTTATTGTTTTAAGAAATGTGCAGTGTGCTCTGCTCTGTGGTTTCCTACTGTGCATGTGCAGTACATTTCGGTATTTTAAGAAAAGTCAATAAAAACCATTTGCTGAAGCACCTCTCAGTCGCAGCTCTTTTGGACTGTTCCTCTAGTGGTGTGCTGTTTTGAGTATTACCATAACTGCTGGTACTAGTGCTGCTCTACATTTTGAATGGTGGGTTTGTGAAACACTGTTAAAGCATAATTCACAAGCTGTGAAGTTGTAGCCTAATATGTGACTGACAGACTGGACAATTTCACTGAGAAACACAAACTGCTGAGCGACACTCAATATGGATTTAGACCACATATGGACAGATCAACATCACTGACTGATTGAATTAATTGAAGAAATTACAAATTTTATAGAGAGAAAAGTATGCAGTGGCAGTATTCATAGATCTAAAAAAAACACCACTGATCACATATTATTTATTAAATTGGAAAGGTATGGTATTGGGGGGATTGGACTGAATTGGGTGAGAAGCTACTTAAGAAGCAGGCAGCAATTTGTACAAATAGGTGAGTATAAATCAGCTTCCATGGATATTACTTGTGGAGTACCCCAGGGGTTAGTGTTAGGTCCAAAACTGTTCATTTTATATGGCATATGTCGAGTGGGGTTGGACGATATGTTAAAATTTTCCAGCTGACCATCATCAGGCCATCCAGTGGTGGTCTTTGTCCCCTCTCCCACCTCCTCTCATCTGCTCGAGCCTCAGCTGGGAGATGTTCGCAAGCAGTCACCATGTTGCTAGGCCAAATTAACAAAATAAACTCACGAAGTGTCAAGAAATTAAATATTCTCACACCTATTTACCTTTTTAAACAGAGAAATACAACTGTTCACCTTCTGAATTCAAGTTTCTCTCTTTTTACCAAACTAAGACGAGCTTAACTCGCTCATTAACTCCTCATGAAACACACTTAAATCAAACGCAACAGAAAAACATGTAAAAATCACCTAAACCATCTTTGTTAGTCTGTCCACTCTTCCAACAATCACCAACTTTGGTTTGGTGGAATTAAATCCTTAATTCACTGCATGAAAGGAGAGCAGAGTTTAATTCTGCAGGCTGTTTACCTCTCACTCCTCACACAGCTCAGTGCACTCATGCTCCAGCTGACTAGGTGTGTCCTGTGCTGCTGAATAACAGAACGTTGCGGAGCAGAGGCTGTCACTCTGCAGACCATTACATTAAAATTAAATGACAAATATTGCCCCAAAAATAGGCCAAAAAATCCCCAACCATAATGTGAAAGTATCAAAAATAAATATTTTTTCCTCTGGGGAGACTTTGCAGCAGCTTTTGGGGGGTGACCACGACAGAAATTAATACATTAAAAAAGTGGTTTGACATAAACAAAATGTCACTGAGCAAAACAAAGATTATGATGTTTGGAAAATTTAAACTAAACTTTCAAGTTCAAGTGATGACAAACAATGTCCGTATAGAAAGAGTACATGAAAATGAATTTCTGTGTGATTTTAGAGCACAAAATCTGCTGTAAACCACATGTAAGCCATGTGCAAGCAAAGCTGGAGAAATCAATTTGAGTTTTGGGGAAAACAAGACACATTCTGGATCATAAATCATTGTACCCTCTGTATTGTTCACTCATGTTTACCATATCTGAGTTACTGTGTGGAAGTTATGGGGTAACACAGCTAATATGCATATTACAAAAAAAGAGCCATAAAAATAGTTAACCATGTAGGATATCGAGAACACACTAACTCAAGTTTTTAAAGTCATATACCTTGAAGTTTATGGATCTGGTAAATTTTAAGACTGCAAGAAATAATCCACTTCCAAGCAATATACAAAAAATGTTTGTAGAAAGAGAGTGAGGTTATCATTTGAGAGGAGAGCTTAATAAAAATAAATATAAACATAAACATAAAAACATAACATTGAGATCATTGTTATTGTGATATTGTATTGGGTTGTATATAGACTTGGAATAGTAGTTTTTGTTTATATTTTTATTATAATGGGTTGTATATAGAATTGGGTTTGTTTATTAGGTTTATTAGTTATTGAACTTTATTGATATTCCTGTTTGTTTGTTTGTTTTATTTTTTTGATTTTTTACTTTTTCACTTTAAAAATAAAGAATTCATTCATGGACGTGCTTCAACTTGCACTGCAGCTCATCAGGTCTGTCCCTGTCCATGATGAGGATCCATGGCAGATCGAGAAACATAATGGTTCACAGCAGGAGGCCATTTGTAAAGAGTACAAATGAAAATATTCCAGCCTCATGGAAGAAAATTATCAGCTCCAGCTGGAACTTCTCGTAAAGAGCTTTTTTGCGTTGTTGATGTTGTTAACCCCCCCCCATTAAAAGTCTGAAAACACAAGTTTGAAGAACATTACAGTAGTACTGGGACAGTAGCCTTTTCCCATTCTATATGTGTTATATTTATTTCTGTATGTTTATTTACTATGCTGGTACTTTTAGTACTTAATGTACTGTATTTCATGTTAACAGGAGACGCATGTTATGTCCATGAATGCCATTTTATTTTCTTTTGTAAAACACTTTGCAACATTAAGAAAAGTGCTATATAAATAAAGTTTATTATTATTATTATTATTATTATGTGAGCCCATCTCTAATGAGATTGATCACAAACTTTATCCCTGCTTGATTTAACATGTTTAAGAAACTCTTAATGTTATAATTTGTCAACCACAAACAGGAGAAAGGACCCAAATGAAGACTGCAGCAGGAGTGTTTGACTCTAAAAGTTAAAATAGAAAACCAAACACAAAAACTCACAGAGGTGGCAAAGGTGAATCAAAGGCAACCAAACAGAGGAGACACAAAAATCAGGGTCAGGGGAAGGAAATCATCCAAACAAATCCACACAGGGAAAAAAACACAAAGCAATAAAAATACACAAGAAAACACTGGGGTACTGAAAAATCAACGAGGACGAACCAGCAACGAAGGAGGTAAAGACACAGGATTAAATAAACTAGGGAGGGGGAGGATAACAAGACAGCTGAAAATAATCAGAGACCAAAGAGCAGGAAAACTGACAAAGACCGGGAGTAAAACACAACAAAGACACACAACAGAAGACATACCAAAATAAAACAGGAGGTGACTAAGAAAAACCCAAACCATGACAGTGAGGCCTGTTACAAGTCCTCTTCACTCCTAACAGATTTACACTTTAGAAGCTCTTTTAAGGACAGAGATGCTTTGTGAATAACTTTTATCTTGACAAGAATCTACTCTTAACTTCAAGAGGAAATTCTAAGAAAATGTCACAGTTCTAAGAATTTCCTCTCCAGGAGCTTTTGTACTAGGAAGCTTTGTGAATGCAGCCCCTGGAGGACAAATCCATCTCATCAGCCTTGTCCGGCATCTAGTCATCACTTGCCAATGTGAACTCCAGAATCCAAGCCCTTTGGCACCCTCACCCTCAGTCTTCCTCCTCGGCCACTGGATCAATGTCTGCTATACTGAACGATGACATCACTCCAGTAAGCACCAGTCACAGTCCCACAGAAACTGGTGGAAAGTGTTCCAGAGTTCCATTCTTGTCCTCCTGCTGCTGCAATTATTATCAACCTAAGAAGCCAAATCCCGGCAGGTAATGACGACAATTTCGTTTTTATTATATTGGTTGAATTTAATGTGGGTTTTGGTGTATTCAGGTGCTGAAGTTTATCCATCCCATAGAGTTGTCCTGGACGTCTATCTAACCATCATTTACAATCTGGCTATGACCTAGGGAGGAACATGCCATGTGCATCCAGAGGTTCAATCAGAGACTGGATGGATCTGTTGTTGACCTGGCTCTCATACGCCAGCATTTCATTTGACATCAAGTTACCTGACACCTCTCACTCCCTGAATCTGTACCCAATACCTGCCAACCACCCGAGCCTATCTCAAGGCCCCAACCCAACAAGAGGTGACAATACTCTTGTGTTACAATCTTAATGAAAATGTGTCCAAGTTCTATAATTGTAAATACACTTATAACCATGCTTGCAGCCACTATGGACACGGGCATCCAAAATCAGTCTGCCTGAGACGAACCAGTCAGGTATCACACTATCTTGTGATGCTTTTACACCCTTCACAATGGCATGTGTTGACTGCCTTTTGTGCCTCATCTGTGCCTCAGATGACTTTCTGCTATTGGACTATCCAGGTTCAAAATCAGATTGATCACTCTCAAACATACTTTTGAAAACTGGGTATTCCTCTGTCTTAAGAAAAAAAACGGCAGGCTTGTGTAAAGCTCTAGAATTTCTAGGCATCACCTTAGACAGCAAGCTGGTGCAAGCCTCCCTGCCTCTCAATAAATCGCATCAGAGAGGTCATGAGAAAAGGGCAGGAGGCAGTCGTGGCTTCAAAAGGAGAATTGCTTTCTTTGCTTGGGAATCTTAATTTTGATGTGTGTTTTTCCCCAGAGACACTCCTTTATATCCAGGCTTCTCAACCCCTGCAAATCCGTAAAGAAACTACACATTATGGTGAGCTTGGATGCAGACTGCAGAGTGATAGCTGAGATTTCAAGCCAGTCAACAAGAAGTTATTTTTCCATTGAGGAGAGAAAGCCCATGTCCCCAAGCTTCTTCCCCCCCTTTCTCTGCCGGTCCCTTGGGCTCCCAGTTCTTATTCTCTCTGCAAAGGAGCAGCAACAACTGCAGCATCAATAGCTCCTGTTTCAATGCTCGAGATTATGGGCTGATGATGGTCATCACCTGCCTATGAATGTTATGTCTGGTCCAAGGCTCAAATCATCCCTGAGCGCTTGGTAATGAATGCCCAGTGATCTCTTGGCTTATACAATAAATATAATGGCAGACTGTTTGGACTATCTTTATAAACTCACTAGCTCTTCTACCTCAAACTCTTCTACCTCATCTGTGCAGATTCAATTAGCCTTCCTGTGTTTCATTTCAGTCTAACTGGCTTTTCTATCAAGTTGCTCAGCTGGGTCTTCCTGCTAGCACTTCCATGTAAGTAGAAGGCCAGGTGCTGTGTTGTTTGTTCTCTTGTCTGTTGTTTTCACTTGCTTTGCCTCTGTTTTGTAAAGCGTCCTTGGGTGTCTTGAAAGGCGCTATATAAATCTAAGTTATTATTATTATTATTATTAGGTGTCATTTTATCTGCTCGAGCAACCCCTGCTGGTTGGATGAAGTGCCTTCAGAGAATGAGGTGGGATCTCTGCGTTTGGAGAGACCTCCAGGTAACACCCCTCTCTGGATTGGAAATGTAGCTGACTGGATCCTCTGAATCAAAGCTGCTGTGCTCAGTATTTATTTATTTTTTCTCCGTCCCCTGCCTACTTGTGACATCCTGCATTTGTCCAAAAAAAACCACAATGCTTCAAAGATGACACAGAGTAGCTTACTGGTCATTCTATCACACCTGATACTTAAAGATGGTGTCAAGGAAAGATAAATGTGTGTTCTGAGTTTGTCACACCACAGACACTTGTGTTATTAACCTTCTGGCCAAAATGACAAAAAAAGAGAGCAGTTTCCTCTGCTCTCATTGGGGGTATGTCTGCTCCACTGTCTCAGTGTCAAACACCACTATGACCCGAGAACAAGCTGAA
>JAJHUR010134804.1:5082-15624 GCA_027495735.1 Lutjanus campechanus
AGAGACTGTGTGTGTGTGTGTGTGTGTGTGTGTGTGTGTGTGTGTGTGTGTGTGTGTGCAGTGCTCTAGGCTAGCGGAGAAGGCTAATGTGGTGGAAAATGTGTCTCAGCCGGGCTATGAAATAACGATGAGGCTCTGTGACTTAATCATGTTGACACATAGAGCTTCCTCTTCATCTGCCCCTCACTCTCTCTTATAAACCGGCATACTCCCTCGCCCTCTTCTTCTGTTTTTCTTTCCTTACTTTCTCCCTCCCTCCGCTCTCTTCTCCCTCCTCTGATAAACTGTGACAGTCTCTGTTTTGCATCGGCTCTCTCTATTCATGCTGATAACTTAATTAGTATAATGTTGTTAATAACACCAGAGCAGCTTACAAAAGCTTTTTTTTTTTCAAATCAAATTCAAACCTTATTGAAGTGATTAAAGAGAAGTTTAAAAAAAAAAAAAACGTACTGGAGTGTAGATCTAATCATAAATACGGTGAATAACAGGCTGTAGAGACTTTTATTATAAAGCCACACAATTCTTTTCATGGCCAGCATCAGCCATTCAAAGTATTTGCTTTCTGTAATTCTCTCTGTATGTGTTAGTTTTAATTGAAACTAGTGGAGTCTGTCTTCTCTATAATGGAATACAGTTGCTTACAGAAGTTCCACCTGTTCTTACTCCCAGTGTGTCAAATTCGGCTGCTTGGTCAGTACCCGTGTGCTTCAAACTAAGATGCTGAAGGTCCCCACAGCATCATTTCTTGAGGTGACTTTCTAGAGTTATGTTTTCATGTACGGTCAGAGTCAGATGATGTAGTATAAAGGGTGAGAAAGTGTACATATAGATGAGGTTAGGTGGATGGATGGTCAAACACACAATAGTCGATGTGGATTTCTTTTTAACTTCTGCAGTTAATAACTAACATTATTTTAACCAATACCATGCTTTTTTTCCCCCCTAAACCTTACTGAGTGGTTTTGATGCCTTTATTTTGAAAGTCTACATAGACATTGCATATTTATTATTGCTAACTGGACTTCAAAGCTCTCTGCCTGTAAAACTGATGCCAGATGGTACCTACAGTGTCATAGTTCGAAGCATAGACATATAAAGATGGACGCAGCATTAGCCTGTGGAATGTACGATACGTCAGCATTGCCGCCATTTTGGTCTAGTCCAGACTGGCCTGGATAAAAAGCAGTAGGAAAAAAGTAGTCTGCATGAACCGTTGAATTTTAAATAGACTCACTGAAATCAGTTGAGAAATTTAAATGTTTTTGGTCTTTTTATCGGGAAAACTGCAGCTGTCTCATTTACTTGTTTGTCTTTAAAGGCCAATCTTGGCTGGACCAACAGTGGCGTTGACATTGACGTCCAATCCAAAGGCAGATGCAGCATCTGCATATATATATATTTATATATCCATGGTTTGCAGGGCCACTGACCAGGCTGCAGTATTTGGCATGTTGGGAGTGAGGATGTGATTTTGAGGTTCACAGGAAACAATGCATGCTTGCTGGTCATGATGTGCACATTGCAACCAATGTGAAAAACAGCAATTGTATGGTATTTAGAAGAGGCAGTGACACAACTAATCCTCTCAGCCCACATTTTGTTTGGCTGCACTTTAAACAGATGAAGTAGTTGCTTTTCCTCTGTTGAATTTCTGACAGAAGTTGCTTGAGGCTTCTTTTTTTTTTTTTTTTGCTGCCCCCAGTGGTCCATACATCCTGTCCTGTCATTCTCAACAGAACTCTGGGACCTGGATTATCCGGGCTGCCAATAAACAACCGCTGTCACCAGCAGTGACCACAGTCCAAGTCAAACAGTACTGAAATATATCTCAAACCTATTTGATAAGAATTTTAGAAACATTTAGTTCTGATGGAGTTCTTATAATGATTCTTATTCTTCCCACTGTTTTAAAAGATTTTTCCTTATTGCAAGATCAGAATCCGAATCAGAATCACTTTTAATCACCAAGTGTACAAAGAATTTGCCTCGGGCAGGTGTCAGAGTGAAAAATAGTAATGTGTGAGCAGCATATAATGTTAAGTGAAATAAATAAATAAATATATTCAGTAAATGAAATCTGCAGGACTGTTTATTTGCATAATGTTGTGACTATTTTAAGAGCAGATGTACAGTGTTTCAATATTGCAGAGCGGAGGGCATCTGCAAAGTGTATTTGTTTATGATGGTAATGAATGATGAGTAGTTCTTATTTTTAGAGTTTCTAAGTCTCTGATGTTTCCGGGCGAGGAGTCTTGTCTATCACCTGCTGGACAAAGGATGAGTCTACTTCTTATTTTTGTTTTAAAACTCGCTTAATTTCAAGAGTTTTCTTTGCGTGTTTGGGTCCAGATAACTGTCTACATGTTCTGATGCTGTTCCTGTGGTTGGATGTACCAGTCTGTCACTGAACAGTCTGTGGTGCAGCTCCACCTTGTTGAATTGTCCTCGTACAAGATGCTACCCCATACTGTTTGATCAGTGAAATTCCTTTCTAATCCGTAAATGTATGCCCTTTTTCTCTCTCTGTTCAGGTGGCTGTACATTTGACGAGTCATATAGCAGCTGTGGGTACAGCGTCTCTCTAGGAACCAATGGATTTACCTGGGAACAAGTCAACTCCTGGGAAAAACCAACTATGGACCCTGCTCTGCCTACAGGTAGGATGCTAAATACACCTCAGGGCCTTTCTGTTCTGTTCTCTTTGGATTCTCTATATTATGAAATCCAACCAAGGCTGCAGATTTACGCCCTTGGAAGGGTGAAATTCATTACTAACTCATCTGTGATGATGTGCGCGCCACAGACGTACACATATTGACTTGCACTTTTTTTTTTTAAGATAGCAGGCTGGGATTAAACCCACAGCCACTGCTGAGGACTCTGTTCGTGCTGCGTGCTCTGCCAACTGAGCTGCACTTTTACAGCAGCTGTTTTCACCACACGACAGGAAAGTGACTTATTGCTCATATACTGTATGTTTCAGGACCACTGAGCGCCATAGGGGCACCGAAAGTATATTTTCAATGTTAATGTATTAATAAATAATTTAAGTTGGGGTGGACTTGTCTCCTACAACCGGGGCAAACTTTATTAATGACTAATCAATTAAGGTGGGTAATAGGGCTGCAACTTTGCTGATTAATCTCTCGATTATTTTCTCGATTAGTCGATTAATTAATCCTGTCACAATCTCGTCATTTGAAAAACTTTTCAAGTCTGTCCTGATTGATCTGTCGATCATTTTCTCCACTAATCAATTAATTGTTTGGTCCAGAAAATGTCAGAAAATGTCGATCAGTGTTTCCTAAAGCTCAAGATGACGTCCTCAAATGTCTTGTTTTTGTTCTTAACCCAGATGTATTCAGTTCACTGTCAGAGTGGAGTAAAGAAACCACACGTTTTCAAAATACTTGGTGATTCATTTCATAATTGATTAATTAATAATTAATCGATTAATCATTGTAGCTCTAGTGGGGACACACACTTTACTATAGTTGGGCCAGTTGTAGTTATGATTTTGGCATCACAACTTATCTGATCAAGTTGGACCAGGTCTGCTCTGGTCTGAGCCAGTTGGCAGTCAGTAGATAAACTCACGCAGTTTGTGGTGTTTAATGATTCTAATAATTTCCCTTCTGATCCGATCAGTGGCCCCATTAATCATTAGCATTATCTTAAACATTTATATAACTGGAACATCAAAGACCAGGAAAAATAACAACCTTAAGTTTTTCCCCCTGTATTTTTATGTGAAGGTTTTCGGTTTGAGTTTTCTTTTTGTTGTTGTTTTTCGATTGATAACGCTTTGTGATGTGGTACAGAAACACAAATTCAGCTCGACTGGAGGTTGCTGGTGGTTGGTTATCATGCCGCCTAGTTCAGTCATTTTAATGTCCGATCCCAGTGTGAACCAATCATATTAGATTTGCAAGTTGATAATGATGCACATATCTCTGAAAAGAATCTCCTGATATTAAAGCTGCTGCACGGAGTTTTTAACTGGTTATGAAAGTTGCAGTGAGCAGCATGTTAGCCAGTTAAAATGAAGCAAAGATAATATTATATTTTGTGGTTATTATGGTGGAAACACTACCACTTTTGTCCACTGGGGGATTTAAAATCAACAAAAGTTCCTTGTAGTGGCTGATTATTTTTTCTGTTTCATGTCAGAATAACAGCCTCTAGAAGTTTCATCAGCGTTTGCTCTGGCACCACAACACTCACATCTTTTGGCCCTTTAAGTTGCAAACATTATTTTGTGATGATGGGATAAAAAGTTTTCTTTTTCAACATTTCAAAACTCTGAACTATTCCAGCATTTGGACAAAAGGTTAACATTTTAACATCTCTTCTTTATATCCCCATCTCCCTCCATCCATCTGAGCTGACAGACTGATAAAACTCGGTAGACAGATCGTGACGTGACCCCAGCTGGGTCTCTCTGTCCGCCTGTCAAACGCCAAATGGCAATCAGGCGGCCCGTCTACCCGTCTCATTCTCTCACACACTCCTGCCCTTTTGCTCTCCCTCTCTGTCGCCCACTCTAACACTTTCTATCTCTCTCTCTCTCACACACACACACACACACGCTTGTCCCCTCCTCTCTTTCACACTCTCTGTCTCTTACACTTTTCTCGAGTCACCTTCATCTCCGCTGTCAGTTCCCGTGAACGACTGTTTATCACAAACTGTATTTTCAAAGCAGCGCTCAAATTCACATGCAAATCATTAAAAAGTCACTAAAGGGCATCCTCTACTTATGTGTCTCTTTTTCTTTTTTAAGCTGGTTAAATCTGCCACAGCGTTGAATATGTTCATATCTAACAGTCTGGTTTATGCCTTCGCCGTTCAAGAAATAGTCTTGTGATCAAACTATTTGGTGTCTGAATGTACATTGTGTTGTTACTGTGGTCAGATAGGTCAGTTGACCGTGAATGCACTCTGATAAAATAGGTCTCCGCTGAGGGATGTAGATAACTGTGTTATCGAGGTCTGTCGAGTCTAAAGTCAGAGTTTTCAGTGTTGTGAAGGTTGCTCTCTTTTAACTTAAAGACTAGCTCAGACTGGTCTGACAGGCATGAACTGATGAAGCTTCTCGGATGGGAGGCGAAACGTCTTCAAAAGACATTTAAACAAGTCCAGTTGCTTTTCGATTTAATCTTTCCTGAGATTACAACGACCTGGACGAATGAGAACATTCACGGGCATGTCGTCTTTTTATGTGAACTCGCACAGAGCGGAACAAAGCCCTGGTTGTGATACCCGTTATCTGTGGAGCCGGTTCATACAGAGAAGGTCTTATTATGTTGTGAGCTGTCCTCATAGCAAAGCCTCGACTTTATACAGATTCAGCATTTGAGTAACAGATGCCCAATCTTCTTGGACACTTTTGTCAAAGTTGCTCCTGTGTAGGGGTGGAGGGAAGGTGATGCAGACCTCTCCAGGTACACGCTGATATCATTGTTGGCTAATACAAGTTAAAAACATTTTTTTTAAAGGTGTGAACTTAGGCAACACTGAAAGCCAGATGTTAGTGGGGTTTTTTGTCTCGTAAAAGGAGCTAAGTTTTGGCAGTGGGATCACCACAATGATGTATTTCTGTCTCTTTTTCTGGACCCTTTTCCATTCATTGCATCAATCTCACGTTGCACCCACTGATCCTATAACCCTCCCTCCTTCCCCGTCCCTCCATCATATATTATCTCTCAGTCATGTCAATTATTGCCCTCATACATCATCATCTCTCCTCTCGCTGTTTTCCCATCATTGTCTCTGACGTGCCAGAAGTGGTGGAGGGAGAGATCTGTCAGCCGCAGCCTCCACTCACCACACCGAGATCTTGTACTGACGTTCTGATACGATTGAACGGGCATGAGCGCCATGCCAGTCTGTCTCTTTCTCAGTGTGTATATATATGTCTCATGTCAGTTATCTGTCTCGTCTATCGTTGCGGGCGGTGGTTGTCAGGGGCAATAGCCATCATGGCCTATAAGTCCTTCTCATCATAGACAAGTTATCGACTGCACGCTGCCCTGACAGCAGCAGATCTGATAAGGCAGGACAAGAACAAATTGTCTGTCAGTCTCTTTGTCTGTTTCTCGGTTTTAGTCATTTTTTTTTTCACAATGTTAAGTCTGCTGATGTGCTCCTACTGGACCTCTGATGGCTATATTACAGTATCAGTACCATATTTTATTAATACATTACTGTCAAAAGACTCAAAACACTGAAAAATGGGGCTTCTAAAGTGAGAGTTACAGCTCCCAATTTTTGGACTCAGCACATGGACGAAACAGGTATGTGCTTGAGTCTACACCATCTATACAAAATGATATATTGGACAGCGAGGCATCATTAAATTTAATAAATTCAGGAAAGTTCTGAATATTAAAATACAAAAACTGTACAGGACATCTGTTCGGTGTACGCTGTAAAGCTTTTACAGATTGCATTTTTGGATCGACCGACTGTCATGTGATTACATAACATTAGGCTGTATGTAAATGTAATAACAGCCTTTCAATATGTTCCTGCTGGGAGACCAAAATATGTTTTATATGGCTTCTATCAACAGACTGCAAGATTAAAGCAGGTTCAGGTGCTTTTAGAAAGTGCTGATGCAACATAACACGGATCTATGTCATTATTGAGGTTTTTTTAATGGTATATTCATTGACCAGCTGCCATCTAGCCAGTAAAGAGAAAGTTCACCTCAAAAACAAACAAAACGTTTCCTCTTTGGCCGGAGATATACTTTAAATACACATTGGCATATGCACCTCTGCACATTATGGCTGCCTTGCATATCCTGCATCCATTTGGAGCAATGGTTGTGCGCATCCTCAGAAATTAACATTATGCATACGCGGACACAAACGTGTGATTAAACAGCAAGTACACATTAGGGCCTTACCCATGTAGATAGTTTTGGTGTGAGCTGCAGATTTTTGGAGATCAAGAGATTTTGGTTCTCAAAGTGATGAAAAAATACACTTGAAAATCTTAACAACAGTGTCTCTTATTATCTTGTCTCTTATTTTCCAACTTTGAGCACAGTAAGCCTTTTATTTCCAGTGTATGTATTGGAAAGAAGATCAATATGTCCATGACTTGGCAAGTTATATGAAAACTAGCCAGATGGATTAATAGCATTACAAGTAAGGGGCAAAATATGTATTCTTGATTTTGTGGTGAATTGTCTCTTTAACCCATGGAATACCCTTTTATAAGCTGTCAAATCAACGACATAGTGACTGTGGGGTCTGTGCTCATGACAATGAATTTTAAAAAAATATTATTATGATTTAAGTAGAAGCGGCAGTCAAGTCTGAATCTTTGAAACTAAAATCTACTGGAAAAACAAGCTGTTTGAAGGAAGAAAAGTGCCAACTTGCAAGTTCTTAAAAGGGCTAATTGACACCTTAGTTGTTGTGAGTAGATAAAATATCTCAAGAGATTTCAGTGACAAACTAGTCGAGGCTCAGATTAAATGTGGAAATCTTTTATGCATATGTATCATGATTTAAAAAAAAAACAAAAAAAACATGCACGTCCCTTGTGGCTTCAAGCTGTATGTTTCCTCAAAGATCTTTAATGTTTGAGATGTTCGGGTAGCAGCATGTATGCACGTATGCAGGGGCAAATAAGCGTCTTGCTTTTGTCTCTTTGCCTCCATTATCGACACACACACTTATCATATAATCTTCTTTCTCGCTTCACCTCCATAATATTGACGCGCTTGATACGGTTGCCAGAGAGTGTAACCCACCCTCGACAGCTTGTAGATCTGACAAGATTGAATTGGCACCAGCTTTATCTCCATCCCTCTCTCTTCACCTCCATTTAGACATCGTTGTCATATAGTCCATAGCCGTGACGGTTTGTAGATCTCCGGGTTTGGCGGGATTGGATTGGAATGAGCGCTTGGTTAGCCTCTTCTCTAACCATCTCTGTATTGATGCAGAATGATATAATCCGCACCTTCGACAATCTATAGATGTGACAAGCTTGGACAGGCATGAGGGTTTTTCTATCTCTCATCATCACCTGCTTATAGACATAATAAAACCTGTTCCATAAATTGCAAAATAGCAAAAATGCAAACTGGAATAAGATGCACACACAATTCTGGCGGCTATATAAAAGTGTTTTTTAAAAGTTTTATAATCGTTATTAATCATTATACTTCATTTGTCTTCATTTGTGTGAAGGTCATGTATGTTAGATGCTGATGGTATCATCAACAAATAGTTTCCACAGTGATAAACATGCTCCTGTCCCAACATTGAATGTTAAAAGTATTCAATTTAATACAAGTGGGAAAGGATTTGCAAATCATTGCATACATGTCTCAACTCCTTTGGAATTGGGGTTTTGCAAAGAACTTAGAAATAGAAATGATAAAAATGGAATATGTTAACTGGTTATTGCCGTCTACCATAAATGAATGCATTTTTCCCTGTTTGTTGGTTTTTGATACAATAATATTCGGTTGCTAAGCTTGACTGACACACCTATAACTGCACAGCCCTGGTATTCTTAGCTGAGATCCGGCTAACAAATTCCAGAATAACAATAAACATGAGTTAGAAAAAAAAAAATGCCACCGCAGTAAATTTATTTCGCTGTCAAACTTCTGCAAACCTGCAAATCGCCAAAAGAAAAGAGAGGCTTTTCGGCTTTTCTATACTTCCTCCTTGGCCTTACACACACACACACACACACACACACACACACACACACACACACACACACACACACACACACACACAAACACACTCATATCTCATACCTGTTATTACCTTCAAACCCCAGGCTGAGCGAGACAAACTCACACGAGCAGCAAACATCAAACATCAAAGCCAGTCGATGTTTTCAGCACCCATCAACAAGGCCACAATCTGAGACGTGAAAAATGATCAGAGAAGAAGAGAGGAGGGGGGAGTTAAGAGTGAGGAGGAGGGGGAGAGTGAAGACAGAGAAAAAAAATACACACACACACACACACACACACACACACACACACACACAGAGGAGAGTTAGAGGATGATTGAGAGAAATTTTATTAATAAATGAAAAAAGAGAAAAATCACCGTCTGTGAAAAATGTGTGTTTGTACATGGCTCTATTTGTCACATACATGTTGTTGCAAGCGTGTGTACGCTTATGCATATTAATACACTGTCAAATAAAAAGAGAAACAGCATATTCCATGCCAACAGAAAGCAAAATCCAAAGTACACTCTTAAAAATAAAGATCCATACAGGGTTCCTCTGCTTGTGCCCATAGGAGAACCCTTTTTCTACCTAATATCCGACACGTAGGATTATACCAAGAGCCATCTGAGAAATGTTCCACCCAGAAGTGGCTATAGACCCTTTTCCACCAAATCAGCTTTGGTTCTTGAACTGGTTCCGTTCAAGATTCTTGGAACCTTGGTGCTATCTGAACCAGCCCATGTTTACACCAGTTTTAAGTGGAACCATTTCAGGATGTCATCAATAGTGGGCGCTGCACAATGACCTGTAGAATATGACACGCCCACTTTGGTTCCCAAGGAAAACTCCTACTTCTTGGTTCCAGCTGGGAACCAACGTTTTGGGTTCCAAAGCAATTTATTATTGGTGGAAACAGTTCATAATTTTGTGTTTGAACTGGAACGGGGCCAGTTTTATGATGGTGGAAAAGACCTACGTGAGACGGTGTACAGAGAACCCTTATATGGCATACTGGTTTCACGCTGGAACCTCTATGGGGGTTCTCTCCACAACCATTACATATTCTAAGAGCACAAACAAGAACCTGACCAGGTGGTTCAACCAAGAACCCTTTTATATTCCAAAGGTTTCATCTAGAAACCGCACAGATGGTTCTACAGAGAACCCGTTTATAAATCAAGGATTTCATCTAGAAACCACCCAGGGTATTCTATAGAGAACCCTTTTATTTCCCAACGGTTACATCTTTAAACCACCCAGGAGGTTACACTTAGAACCCTTTTACACTCCAAGTATTTCATCTAGAAATCACCCAGGAGGTTTGACCTATAGCCTTATGTCTTTCAGGGTTCTTTGGGGAAAAATGTTCTTGTTGGTACCCCTGGTCTTACAAAGAACGTTTGTCGAACCCTTTGCCTCTTTGGATGAAAAGGGTTCTTCAAAAGCAAATGGTACCTGGTAGAACCTCCTTTTGGAACCCTTATTTTTAAGAGTGTATTCGATCAAGACACCGAAACCGAATGAGAATATTTCATTCATGAAGACAGACTGAAGGGAAAATGGGGATAAGTGAGAAACAGTGAAAAAGCTAAAATGCAAAGACTGAAAACACACAATTAGAGGAAGTTTAAGATTTTCTTTCATTAAAAAAGAGAAAAACTGAGTGACTTTGGGGAACACAGACAGAGTGAAAGTCAGATTGTGCTTGACAGGAGGCACAAGAAGACTGAGAGCGAGCCTATATTCGCAATAGAACACAAAGAAAGACTTCACAGAGCCATGTAAATGGAAAAAGACACAAAAGAGACTGACAAAGGCAGA
>JAJHUR010134808.1:0-10094 GCA_027495735.1 Lutjanus campechanus
TTGTTGAAAAAGTGCATCGGTTAACACAATCCAGGAAAGCTAAACTGGGCCATCTAACTAGCCGAGCTAACGAGATCGAACGGCTAATGGAGGACGATGCTAATGTAAGCAAAGTGAAACAGAAGTTACGTCTGGATTATCAGGACTCGCTTGAGGATTGGTGCAAGACAAATGATGCTCTAAAACTACTGCTGTGTGAGGAGGAAGTAAAAAAGGACCAAAGTTCATGGTTTGAGCCCAAGTTGCAGCTCATGCGTGGATTTATGGAACATGTGGAGTTGTGGATAAAGGCAGCTGATGATCGTGCTAAACAGGCTCAAGAATGTGACGCGGACGTACAGCCTGCAGACAGCGTGTCCATGATATCAGCAGCTAAAAGCAGTAGGAGCAAACTACGTGGTTCAGCTGTCGGGAGCAAGGTGTCCACTGCGTCCTCCGCGTCCACAGTGCGTATCAAAGCTGAAGTGGAGAGAGCCACGTTGCTTGCAAAGGCTGCTGCTCTCACACTAAAACAAGATCTTGAACGTCAAGAAGCTGAGCTAAAAGCAAAAAGAGAAGCTCTGGATCTGCAAACTGCCCTTGCAGCCGCTGATGCTAAACTGAAAGTTTTACAAAACTATGAGAGTGAACGTCAATCACAAGTGAGTGCAGGAGGTCGATGGACTATAGATTCTGGATACTTACCATTACCTGTGAATGAAAATCCACCTGGCGACACAATGGACAGACATGGTGAGTTCAAACCACTGCAGCCTCACCCCACTGTATTGCAGCAGTCCGGTGGTGATTTTTCTGGCGACACAATGGACAGACATGGTGAGTTCAGACCACTGCAGACTCATCCCACCACATTGCAGCAGTTCAGTGATGATTTTTCAACCAATGATCAGACTGTGGAGACTCTCTGTAAAGTCATGTCTAGGCAGAACAACATAACAGAGCTAATGGTGAAACAACAGAGAATGATGACACTGCCCCCATTAGACATCCCTACTTTCAGTGGCAACCCTCTGGATTACAATTCATTTGTGAGAGCCTTCGAGCATGGCGTTGAATCCCGCACTGAAAGTTTTAAAGACCGCCTCTACTACTTGGAGCAGTTCACTGATGGACAGCCTAAGGAGCTGATAAAGAGCTGCCTTCACATGAAACCAGAAGCAGGCTACCAAAGGGCCAAACAACTGCTAAAAGAGCATTTTGGAAACAATTACAAAATCGCTGTGGCCTACATGAACAAAGTGTTGGACTGGACACCTATCAAGCCTGAGGATGCAGAGGCTTTGAACGCCTTTTCACTCTTCCTGACAGCATGCTGCAACACCATGGCTGAGGTGAGTTATATGGAAGAACTGGACAATGTTGCAAACTTGAAAGCTATCGTTGCAAAGCTTCCATACAAGCTACGTGAAAGGTGGAGAGGAGTTGTGTGTCGCATACAAGATGAAAGTGACAGAAGAGTCAGGTTTAAAGATTTGGCAGACTTTATTAACAAACAGGCCAAAGTTGCTCTTCACCCAGTCTTTGGTGACATAAAGGATAGTGTGGCAGCTAAAACATCACCACCTAAACAAAGTAACTACAAAGAACAGAAAAAAGCCATCATCAGGAAGTCTTTCACCACAAGTGCTGTAAAGCTGGAACAGAGGAACGCAGAGCAAGTGGAACGCTCCGCCCCTGCTTCACCATCAACACTGGCATGTTTCTTCTGCAGAGGTGAACACGTCATGGAGGCTTGTAACAAACTTAAAGGCAAGCTTCACAAAGAGAAACTGGAATTCCTGAGAAGCAAGGGACTTTGTTTCAGCTGTCTCAAGCACGGACACGTGAGTAAGCTGTGCAAAGCAAAGGTGAGCTGTGAAGTGTGTTCCTTGTCACATCCCACACTTCTGCACATCAAGAAAAAGGATGTAGCTGCTGACGCAGAAAACAGAAAAAACGAAAGTGATGGTCAAACAGTTTTAAGTGCATTTGTCTGTGCTCAATCTGAAGGTCATGAGCTGACTGGGGCCGGTGAGGACGACTGCACGCTTGCGATAGTTCCTGTCCAAGTCAAGTCCAAGTCTGGGAGTGAGATCGTGCGGACGTACGCTTTCCTAGACCCGGGCAGCTCCGCCACGTTTTGTACCGAGGCATTGATGAACAACCTGAAGCTTTGTGGACGAAAGGCTGAAATGCTGCTGAGAACCATGAATGAAAAGAAACACGTCAACACCTACGTGGTGTCCGGCCTGGAGGTCAGTAATTTGTCAGGTGACGAGTTTATTGAGCTTCCAGACGCTTTCACCCATAAGACAATACCTGTGGGAAAAGAAAACATTCCACAACAGAAGGATCTGGAAAGGTGGCCCCACCTTAAAGAAATACAACTGCCTCAGATCGAAGCAGACATTGGATTGCTCATCGGAGCAAACGTGCCACAAGCTATGGAGCCGTGGGAGGTAGTGAGCAGCGTTGGTAATGGACCATATGCTGTAAGGACCAAGCTCGGTTGGACTGTCAACGGGCCTTTGAGGGAAAGCCTCAGTTGGACAGGTAAAAGGAAACCTACCAAGACCATGGTAAACCGCATCTCCGTGGCCAGTTTGGAGAACCTGTGGCTTCAACAGTTTCAAATGGACTTCCCAGAGGGAGGAAAACATGATGAAGTGGAAATGTCAAAAGAGGATCACCATTTCATGGACATGGTCATGGAGTCCGCAGAGCTGGTCGATGGCCACTACGTCATGTGTCTGCCTGTGAAGAACAGAGAGGTCAACATGCCAAATAACAGGATAATGGCTGAACAGCGAGCACAGAACCTGAAGCGGAAGTTCATCAGGAATGACAGCTTTCACAAAGAATACACAGACTTCATGGATGACATTCTTCAGAAAGGCTATGCAGTCCAGTTGTCCAGTGAAGAACTGAAGCATAAGGAAGGTAAAGTGTGGTATATACCGCATACTGCTGTGTATCATCCTGTGAAGCAAAAACTGAGAGTGGTGTTCGACTGCGCAGCTTCCTATCAAGGAACATCGCTAAATGACCAACTGTTGCAAGGCCCCGACTTAACCAGCAGTCTCGTCGGTGTCGTCATGAGATTCAGACAAGAGCCCGTCGCAATCATGGCGGACATTGAAGCAATGTTTCACCAAGTTAAAGTGGCTGACGGTGACACTGATTTGCTGAGGTTTCTTTGGTGGCCAGGAGGAGATTACAACCAAGCTCTGGCTGAACACAAGATGACTGTGCACCTGTTTGGAGCCACTTCGTCTCCCAGCTGCGCCAGTTTTGCACTGAGGCGGTGCGCTGAGGACCAGAGTCAACAGTTCAGAGCTGAGGTCGTGCAGACAGTCCTGCAGAACTTTTATGTAGACGACTGCCTCAAGTCTGTCGCTACAGAAGATGAAGCCATAACAATGTGCCAAGACCTCATGAAAATCTGTGGCCATGGAGGCTTTCGTCTCAACAAATGGGTGAGCAACCGGCGCAAAGTGCTTGACTCCATCCCAAAGTCTGAATTGGCGAAGGAGATGAAAGTCTTGGACCTTGATCAGGATGAACTTCCTATGGAGAGAGCCCTGGGCCTCAACTGGTGTGTAGAGTCTGACACATTTAAGTTTAAGATCACCATCAAGGACCGTCCATTCACAAGAAGGGGTCTTCTCTCCATTGTTGGATCAGTGTACGACCCACTGGGCGTGCTAGCACCTGTGGTTTTGCCAGCAAAGGCCATTCTCCAAGAGCTGTGCAGGTTGAAGATCGGGTGGGATGACGACCTACCTGAGCATATCAAAAAGAGGTGGTGCGACTGGCTAGACAGCCTTCCTGCTTTAGAGCACTTCAGTTTCCCCAGATGTCTGAAGCCTGAAGAGTTTGGAGATTGTGTGTTTGCACAATTGCACCACTTCGCCGATGCAAGCGAGTATGCATATGGATCAGTCAGTTACCTCCTCATGCGGAACACAAGTAACAAGCTGCATTGTGCGTTCTTGATGGGCAAATCCAGAGTGGCGCCTCTCAGGTCACCTACCATTCCACGGATGGAGCTGACTGCTGCAACAGTAGCAGTGAAAATGGATGGCGTCCTGAGAAGAGAGTTGCAGTTGAACCTCGCACAATCAATATTTTGGACTGACAGTACAGTAGTACTGAAGTATTTGCAAAACGAGACGACACGTTACAGAACGTTTGTGGCAAACAGAGTGTCTGCCATTTTGAAAGGCTCCGATGTGGAACAGTGGAGACACGTGGGCACCGACAAAAATCCAGCCGACTGTGCCTCGAGAGGGCAAAAGGTGTGTGACTTCATGAAGAACAGGTGTTGGATTTCAGGCCCAGAGTTCTTGTGCAATCCACCAGAGAGTTGGCCAAAGAGTCCGTTGAGCAATGCAGAAATTGCTTTGGATGATCCTGAGATCAAAAGAGTTACAGTTAACGCAGTAAGTGTGGAAGAAAGTGTAACTCCGTTCAAGAAACTGATCAACTACTTCTCATCCTGGATGAAGTTGAAACAGGCTGTGGCGTGGTTCTTGAGGCTTAAGGTTTTGCTGTGGAGTCTCTGTCAAAAGAGAAAAGAGCTGTGTGCAGCCAGTGAGGACACCAGCTTGGACAGTGGCAAGCGGCTGATCCAAAGTCAGATGGACTCCTTTAAAGAAAGCTACAAGAACACACACATTACAGTGGATGACCTGGAAAAAACGGAGCTTCACATCATCCAATTCTGTCAGAAGGAGAAATTCACAGAAGAAATCGAAGCTCTGAGCAACAGACAAAATGTGAAGCGCAGCAGCTCCTTGTACAAATTAAACCCTGTACTGCAGGACGGCGTGCTGCGAGTTGGTGGAAGGTTGAGTCGGGCAGCCATGCCAGTGAACAGCAAACAGCCTGTCATTCTGTCCGGAGACTTTCACATTTCAGAGTTGATTCTTCAACAAATTCACAAAGAAACAGGGCATGCAGGACGCAATCATATGCTCGCTGAGCTGCGTCAGAAGTTTTGGATGACGAGAGCCAACACAGCTATCAGAAAGGTATGTGGAAAGTGTGTGACATGCCGCCGCCTGCATGGCAAAGCTGGGAAACAGCTGATGGCCGACCTCCCACTGCAGCGAGTGCTACCAGATGATCCTCCCTTCACGAGAGTCGGGGTGGACTACTTCGGACCATTCGAAGTGAAACGAGGAAGAAGCCTCATAAAAAGGTATGGAGTCATCTTCACTTGCCTAGCTGTGCGTGCAGTTCATATAGAGGTCGCCTCCTCATTGGACACTGATTCGTGCATAAACGCTCTCCGGCGATTTATAGCACGGCGAGGACAAGTGGAAGAGATTCGCTCAGACAACGGTACGAATTTCATTGCAGCAAACCGTGAGTTGAAGGCATCCATCGCAGACTGGAATTCCTCAGAGTTTCAACATCTGTTCCATCAGCACAAAATCAAATGGACGTTCAACCCCCCAGCAGCGTCACATCACGGAGGCACATGGGAGCGGCTGATAAGATCAATAAGGAAGGTGCTGAACTCCACTGTAAAAGAACAGCTCATGGAAGAAGAAAGCCTTCACACAGTGTTGTGTGAGGCGGAGTCGATCATCAACAGTCGACCGATCACAAGGGCCTCCAATGACCCACAGGATTTGGAGGCGCTGACGCCTAATCATCTTCTGCTTTTGAAAACGAAACCAAACCTACCCCCAGGTTTGTTCAGCAAAGACGACCTCTATGTGCGGCGCAGGTGGAGACAGGCGCAATATGTCTCCAACTTGTTTTGGAAGAGGTGGATCAAAGAATACCTGCCTCAACTCCAGGAGCGCCAGCGCTGGGCCACAGCTTCCAGAAACTTCACAGAAGGAGATGTGGTTCTTCTCGTGGATGACTGTGCGCCGAGGAACTCCTGGATTATGGGAAAGATCGTTGAGACTGTTCCAGATAAGAAAGGTCTTGTTCGCAGAGTACGGATAAAGACAAAGACTAATATCTTAGACAGACCCATTACAAAGATCTGTCTGCTCGTGGAGTCTGAATGAGCCAGTGGTAAAGACTGAGCTCCCACGATGAGCCAAGTGCTAGTAACCTCTGGCTCTTCCTCTTTCTGTCTCTATCCTCTTTTTCTATCACTCTATCTTTTCTACTCAGCTGATGAAGACGAAGATTGGCTTCAAAAAGACTTTGTATTCTTGTGTTCTTATGGACATTTTCATATGCCTATTAAAGGCACTCTATTATTATTTGAAAGTTGAAAGTTTAAAAAAAAAAAAATTGTGGTAATTGTTCTAAGTTGCATTATTAGAACAATTAGGGGCCGGTTAATGTAGGTGCCATGTGAATGTTTAAGAAATAATTTAAGTTCATGGTGGTTTAATAATCTAATTGAATTTAAAAACAAGTCATTATTAGAGTTAAAACTATCAGACAATTCATTTGTATTGATTTATGTTGTTCTTAATATACCTGGGAAGAAGTTAAAAAATAGTGCCTGTCACTTTAAGAAAAAGCAGCCAGGGTCACGGAGTGTGTCAGCGAGACAGTGCTACAGGTCAGTCTTCAGGAGATGCATGAGGGCAAACGGTTTTTCTTTGACCGTGTTGATAGTAAGTGGAATCCATGTAACCCAGGTCAGTGTGTCGTGGAATCACAGCGCTTGTGGACATGTGTGTATCTTTTTTATTTTTCGTTTTGCATTTTGAAAATAAACCGTTTTTGATAACTAAGGGGAAGACACTTTTTTCTTTGTGGACAACACGCGTCAGCCAGTGCCCCGTGGAAGCTGGAAAACCCTACACCATACTCTTCATTATATTAATTCTAATAATATTCACTCAATGAGCAATCCTACCTGCCCACTTTGGACTTGACTTGTGGGCTCATGGATGGTGCTTGGTGCTGGATCTTGCTTAAAAAGTTTCCCAGTTATGTGGCGTCGCATCAGACTATTATTTAAATCATATAATGTTATGCCACAATGCCACACAATTCATTGACTTGATAATTAATTAACTTGAAAGGTGGTTTGAAGGCAAAGTTCAACATCTTGCCTTACCCGTTTCATCGTCCTCATTTGTCGTTTCAAACCATGAGCTTGTTTTAGAGAAAAAGTTGCCAATTTTAGCACATTTGGCTGCGTTCTCCGCGCCACCCTTGCTCTGCACGGACGTGTTATGTCAGGGTGCGTCTGCAGTGGTAGCAGCATAATCAACCCAGAGCAATGACTGAACATCGGCCCAAAAAAGAAAAGAAAAGAAAAGAAAAAAAAGAGTGAACACCAGCCCTCACGGCCCAAACATTAGACCGGCTCACCAGGAATTGTCCCGGTCCTCCCGATTAGCCACTCCGGGCCTTGAAGTTAAAAGTATGTGCGTGTCTCAAGTTTGGCTGAGGCGCACACATGTCTCCACAATCACAGAACACCTTTCATAAGTGTTAAACAGCCGTGCGTGAGTGTGTCTTTTAACATAAACTCACTAATAAGGGAAAAGAAATTATTTGTCATTATAAAGCCTAATAAATCTAAATAGACCTGTAAAGTGCGCACAGGGTCACGGCTGTCAGATCGTCAGCAGATGAGTCAGCATGACAGCTGTTTGTGTCTGCCTGTGATCCAGAAAAACAAGGATTAAACAAATATTATCTATAACATACAGGCACAATATTTGACCGCAGGAGTCCTGCCCAACCCGGAGAGAAAACGGTGTGTGTGCGCCTGTCGGAGCTGGTTGGATATAGCCGTGCGTAATTTTGCACACTTCAAACTTCAGAAACTCTTTCTGATTGTTTCGTAACGGGACAGAGGAGGAGGACTGGAGGAGGAGATGAGGATTAGGTGGGAGGTAATGATTAATTATAAAATACAACACAATTTAAAGGTGCTTCACTGTAAAACATAACCAGTTATATATCTGCATGACATTTGCGGTTCATTTATTGTACTACCAGGAGATCTGTCTGCTTGCTTTGAAAATATTTTTTCTGTTTCCTCCTTGTAGATCTGCTGTCATGCTTTCAATGCTTTCAATGCTTGCACTGATGGCGCACCTACCTTCTACAGGCGATGAGAGCTGACTTTCTGATTGGTTTATTGCATGTTCGGCCTACACTCGCTGGTGAATTAATGAGGGCACCTGGGCACACCTGATAGGTGTTTGTTGCTTTGCGCCGGGGGCGCAGTTGGCGCGGCAGGGCAAAATATCACTCGCACCCCTGGGAGGGGACGGCAAAGGAGGATTTGGACACACCTTGAATATATTAAACCCATTGCGCTTCAGACCGGCGTAAGACAGGGCTCTAAGGCTCCAGTGGTTTTTACTCCAGCGCGCCAACTGTAAGATAGCAAACGCGCCGGGCCACGCCTTCGTTTTGCCTGTATGTTCAGACCTGGCGCAAGTGAGTTTGCTATTTTACAGACATGACGAAAACAGCACTTGCGCTGGGTGTAAGATAGCAAAGTCACTTGCACTGGCCGCGCACCGGCATTGCGCCGGGTGTAAGATAGGGCCCAAAATGTCTCCATCCTGCTTGTGTGGTGTAATCCAAGTGTCCGCGAGCCACAACATTAAAATTTAACCACAAAAGACACCATTTTCCCCATGTTTTTAGCTGAAATGTCAACTGTAGCCTCCCAGGTAGCATGTAAACATGGCGGCGATGTATCGCAAGACACATCGGCATAGGGGTGAGTACATATTGAGTGGATCTCGCAATATTATTTTATATTTTATGACTAGGACATACTGCTGCTACAAGGAATGTTGCCAAACAGAATTTCATTGTACCCCCTTGCAATGACAATAAAGCTTCTTAATCTTAATATTTTCAAGCATCCATTATATACAAAGTCTGACGAGATCGACGGCATGTTTACATGCTATCTGCTACATGCTACAGTTGACATTTCGGCTAAAAACATGGCGTAAATTACATGTTTTGCTGTTGAATTTTAATGTCACAGCTCGCAGACACTTGGATTATACCACATGAGCAGGATGGAGACATTTTGTGTTTGTTTTGTGTTCTTTTTTTTAACATTTACATTTTGTCTCCATTCACTACCATTAGCTGCTACCCTGTTTTCTGCTGAAACTCCAGGATTGTTTTGTGAACTGAAGATCTTCACCTATCTTCAAATCGGCATAGGGGTGAGTACATATTATGTGGATGATTATCTAAGAGTGGAATATCGCTTTCACTGATCTACTGCATGAGCCCTTCTTCGTCTTCTTCAATTCTTCTTCTGCTTTCTTCCTCAGCTGTTTACTGGCGCTCATGCGCCCTGCGGTTTAGTTTTGTATGTATACATATAAAAATAAACAAACAACAACAACAACATTTCGGCATTGTAAAAACTCAGCCCAGTGTGGTGTCTCATTCCAGGTATCTGCCTGAGACTGTGGCTGACACTGATGGACACTTGACACTTGTGCCTGTGTGTGTTTGAGTGGCAGTCTATATTTGTATAATTTTTGCAATGATTTGAAAAACTCACTTCAGAAATGCTTTTGGGCTATAAAACACTGTACTATAGCCGATGTGAAAAAATGGAAAAAGTCATTCCTACTTTTTTGGTAAAGCTTTTTCCAGTGGATGTATCAGTCAGAGCTGGAGCTGAAACTCTGCCTTGTAGAAGACTCGCAACAGAGTTGATGAAACTGGATTTGCCGGCACCAACTGGTCCATGAAGCAGAATTCTGAGTTTGACTTCATTGTTTTGACATTGGTAAGATCTCACAAACTTTAGATTTTCCTTGTTGTCCCTGTGTATAGAAGTAAAAAAACAGTGATTTAAATACTGAATTATTTTTATTATGGGATGTACAGTGAGCACATTACGGCGTGTTCCCACCAAATGCGATGGACGCGATGAAAATCGCGCCTCAAATGAAATCGCGTCGCGCTAGACGCTCCAGTTTTGAAGCGTGTTCAAAAATGCCCAAAAAGCTCGGCTGCGACCTGCGGCGCCTCATCGCGGCGTGAGCTCGGCGAGTTCCACCGTCTCCTGCAGGCTGCAGAAGCTCCGCCTGGACGACGGCCGGTTCCAGCGGTACTTCAGGCTGACTGTTACCCAGTTTGAAGACTGCTAGCCAGGGTTGGTGCCAGGATCTCCCGCCTGGATGCCAACT
>JAJHUR010134809.1:0-14122 GCA_027495735.1 Lutjanus campechanus
ACAGAGCTTACAATAGTTTTAAAAAAGTCAGATGGCATTGTGTCAAGACAGCATGTCGATGGTTTAAGATGCTGCACTGTTTCTTCTACAGTTTTTTGGTCAACTACATTAAACTCTGACATCATATTTGATGTATAGCTAGGTGGTTTTAATGATTGCATCAATTTACTATTTTGCTGATTTGTATTGATATTTAGCCTTATAGATTTGATTTTTTCATTGAAAAAGCAAGCAAATAATAAAAACTAAAACGTTCAAAACATGAGTGTGTGTGTGTGTGTGTGTGTGTGAGGGTGTGTGTGTGTGTGTGTGTGTGTGTGTGGGTGTGTTTGCAGGAGTCGGGCCTGTCTCTGTGGGTGGCTGAGCTGCTGACACCTCTGGGTGATCTGCCAGTCTTGGCCACGATCACAGTCGCCTGTATGATTGTCACCACGGTAACAGAGGTGGCCAGCAATGCCGCCACCATCACCATCTTCCTCCCCATCCTCTCCCCTCTGGTGAGTGTTTTAGACTCTACACAGACTGTTTTTGGTTGATAATACTTTTTAATATATTCAGTTTTAATATATTTAGTTAGAATTACTGATTAAAGTGTATTTTGTTTTATACATAATTTCAGAGTCAGGCAAAAAAGTGTAACAAAATCCTGCTTTGATCACTGTTACTGTTAAATAAGTAATTGCACATGATAGTTATGTCAATATGGACATATTCAGATCGATATTTGTGTTTGTGTGGTCCGTGTCTCTTCAGGCGGAGGCCATTCATGTCAACCCGCTGTACGTCCTGATACCCACCACCCTGTGCACCTCCTTCTCCTTCCTGCTGCCAGTGTCCAACCCGCCCAATGCCGTCGTGTTCGCCTACGGACACTTCAACATCATGGACATGGTGAGTCCTGTGGTCCAAACACAACAGGTCATAATTCACTCATAGACTCACTGAAATGCGCACATGATCAGTGTGAGAAGTTTAATTCTGCATTTTAAACCATAACTTTTGTGTCTGATCGTTGCTGCAGGTGAAGGCGGGGCTTGGCGCCAACGTGATCGGCGTCCTCTGCACCCTGATGGCTGTGGCGACATGGGGACTTCCATTATTCTCTCTGGATACGTACCCTGACTGGGCGCCAGTCCTCCCTGGGTCCAACTCCACAACACCGTGATGATGGGTCCCCAGACATGGATCTTAAAGTGAGGGTCAGGGACCTCCAGGGGCCTCTTAAGGGGGCTCTTAGCAGGCTTCTTAATGTTGCTCATGAAGAATAAGTTCATAAAGCAGGAAACCTCAAGAGGCTGCGGTTTACGGTGATTTCAAAACACCAAGAAGGGGCGTTATTAACAAAGAAGAGTCCTAAAACCTTATTAGCTGTTCTACAAGTCACTGTAAATCACAGCCTCGTGTGGCTTATTACTTTTATAAATGGTTACTACATGTGCCTCGTGCCTTTATTGACAAAAAATAATTATCCTTCTGCCAAGCACTGCAGTTCTTCAGCAACATTTAGCACAAACGGTTAGCAGTTAATACACAGATGCAGGACACGTACTTTCCAATAACTCAGTGTTTCTAAAACTTTTTACACCACAAACCACCTCATAAAAAAATAGGCTCCCCAAGGATCAATATTATGATGGACATTAAAATACAGTAGTGAAGCCATTCAGCTACAGACAGGTCACACACCAAACAGGTTTATTCCTAAGAGGAAGATTATTTATTGCCAAAATACTCTTCAGAGTAAGATGCTGGCTCACTGTCATCACAGTTTAGCTCGTAGCTAATCACTTCACTTCAGAGAGCAGTAGCACATATAGATGAAAATATCTGGAAGGCTTGTGACTGTTTTCTCTGATTTGAGGTATAGTTAAGATCTTCTGCCATAGCAAGTGTAATTTTTAAGATAGAAAGGACTCAAATTTAGTCTTATAAACTTGGGAAGTTTTCTATATACAAGTGATGCATTGATATTCACCAAAAAGTCTTGAAAAACAATCATTTTTGATTTCCCCCATAATCTTATTTTGCTGTGTTCCCTGTTGTTTCAAGATACTCCCTGCCAAGTTTAATCCTTGTACGACTATTTATGCACTTGTGGTACCTTCTTCACCCTCTGAGTTGGGGTGTTTAGTATGAACTTGTGATGGCCCAAGATATAGGCTAACAGGAAATAACAGTGAATAACGGCAGCAGAAAACATGCTGAGGGTGGACCTGGACCCAGTGTCGAGTAACCAAACTGTTCTGTAAAAGCTTGTTTATCATGCGTCCTTTACTTTGGCATGGATGTTGATCAATACATTCACTAGAGGGCGCCACTCAGGGTTAAAAGTTACCCCAAAGAAGAAGGAGAAAAGTTTGTGACAACAAACAAAGATGGCGACGCGGGAGGAAGTTGTAATAATGTATTTTTTGAGAATGAGGCAAAAGCAGGAATGTAATTTCCACTATTTCTAGATTTTAAAAACTTTTTGTTGTGTCCTGTGGTCGTTTCTTGCTTGAACTTAAGTCCACGCTGCTACACTGTCCCCGTGACTGATGCTGTGTCTGTGTGCTGTCAGAAAACATGCACAAAAATGTGGAAGAAATTAAGGCAGAAAATGATCGGAAGTCGGCCCGTATCTAATGTTCAGCATAAATTCGCCTTAACAAAAATTAGATGCTTGCAGTTGACAACAAAACCAGAGAAAGGTGAGCATAATGAACTTCAAATAAGAACATTCAAGCTAAAGTTACATCAACTAACCATCGATCATTAGTGTAATTTGTCCACTTTGGATGAAGATAAAAGGCCAGTGGACTTTAAGAGTATTTCTCCAACGAAGCGACAGAACTCAGCAGGTTCCCTCGCTGCTCAAACATGAATCCCCGAAGGTTCTCTTTATTACTTTCACCGGTGGATCATTGATGTACCAGTTAAGCCCAGAGGGCACTAGTTTAGCTTCATCTTAATGATTGTTTCAAAATCAATTGCCAGATATTTTTCAGCACACCAGGGCTGAACGGACCACATAATCTCTTTTACGGTCTCGGCTTTGTTTCTTGACTTTTCCAACGCCTCCGTTTTTCTCTGTCATTAATTTCAGCATGTCTCCTCCTTTGGTTGTTTTATTGCCTGCTCTCCACCGAGCATTCAAACATTTGTTTTAAGACCACTTGTAGGTCCAGTACGTGAGCATTGCGTGGATTTATTGGCAGAATATGGCAGAAATTGCATATAATACTCCTAAGTATGTTTTCATGAGTGTATAATCACCTGAAAATTAGAATTATTGTGTTTTTGTCACCTTGGAATGAGCCGTTTCTATCTATTGAAGGTGAGGGTCCTTGAACAGCCATGTTTCTATGGTAGCCCAGAAGGGATAAACCAAACACTGGCTCCAGAGACGGATGTTCTTATTGTGTGCAAATGTTGCTGCCACTGTAGGTTTTCATGCTTGGAGGATGAAGGTGAAACGTGATACTTTCAGTCACCAAGTTCACTGATAATTCCAACACACTCTGGTCCTTTAAACAAGGTTCTGGATAATATCTTACATTAGTTTTTTTCTTTGGATGTTATTTTTTTTCTGTAATAAAAGGACCAGTCTTTTTTATTAGTAAAAGATTTCTGTCTTTAGTGGGAACCAATGGGCCCAAGTCTCTGCACTGAGGGACGGAGAGACACAGTTGGTTTTATTCTTTTAATGAGATTTATTGGTAATAATTAGAATACAGAATATCACCAGACTTGCATGTTAGGAGTGCAAGAAAAAGCATCTTGAGAAAACAAACTTTGCTCAGAATCAAACAGCAGGCAGAGACAGTTAGATACCAGCTGGTTAAGAGCCAGACGTGTCTCTCGGGAGCTGGTGGAAACCAAACCAGAGCTGAAAAGAGAATGAAAACTGGACTTAAATTCATCAGAAGGACACGAATGTGACTCGGATGATCATGTTGCTGCGTGTCTGCTGGAGGCAGCTGTTTGCTAACATGTTCGTTACAACTACTTTATCAGCTGATATTTTGTCAGACGTGTGTTTTCAGCTCATTCTGCTGCTGCCCAGTGGTCAAAGGAAATAAGAGGAGGTGCAAGAATCCTTGAATGAAGTTTCCTCAACATGATAGATTTCATACAGATATGTATATAGATAGTCTATGTTTAGTGTCATTTCATTTGTTTGTTTTGTCATTTTGATGTTCTTTTTTGTTGTTGTTTTGTTTCTATTTCTTTTATTTCTTAGAGCTGTAAAAAACAAACAAACATACATGAGACTTGGTCCTTTCTAACTGTAAATAAAGTTTGAATGAATGTGCACAAACAGCAGCAGTGGAGCTCTGTACTCTCGTCAGTAAGTGGTGTACACACACACACACACACACACACACACACACACACACACACACACACACACACACATCCTCTGTATCTAAATCTCTAATTTGACTGATCAGTGGTAAAAAAGCACCAGAGAAACACTGACCTCTAGTGGCCACAGTCTCAGTCCATTAACACACACTGTAAATATACAGTGTGAACATTAAACACTAAACTAAAACTAATGCTGATGCAGAACTGTAGGTGTTTCTAATATTTTGTCCACCCATGTTAATATATATATGGATAAAATATTAGAATTTATTTTTTATGCTTGTTTTTTTTTGGCATGTCAGAAAAATGTAAAAAAAGGTTGATCACTGTTTCTTAAAGCCCAACATGACATCATCAAATGTCTTGTTTTGTGCCCAATCCCAAAATATTAGGTTTTCTGTCAGAGAGGAGGAACCAGAAAATAATCACATTTAAGGAGCTGAAACTGGTTGTTATTCCTTTACAACAACAGCAAATCATTTAAGTAACGTATTGATTCATTTAACACACAAAAATTTTATTCTTCTGACAATCCAAAAACTGGGTGAAGGGAAAAGTCTTTGTTTTGTATTTTATGAGCTAATTTCTCCGTAAATTGTACTTCCTGGATTATATTTGACCTTTTTTGTCCTCATCTTTTTGTGTAATTTGCTCATGCTGCGATCCTGAAGATTTTCAATCAATATGCATCATCCTCATTAAGTAAGTTCAGTTTTAGGTTTTTCCATGCAAAGAAACAAACATTTTTTTTAGTGTCAGTATTTCTATTTTTAATAGGTTACATATAGCTCAGCTAGTGTTTGTTTATGTTGATAAACCCTCTTTTTTGTGTGTGTGTGTGTGTGTGTTGCAGCTCTCTGGTTCAGTGTCACTGAACACATGTTGCTACTGTTTCAGGTCAAAGATTGTCTATGCACAAAGAGTCATCACACAGCAGGTAAAACCTTCCCAAACCTGACCTGCAACTGTACTTTTGAATGTAACCATCAATTAATCAGTTAAAAGAGAGTACTGTCAGTCTTCTCTAGTAGTGGTAAGTAACTAAGTACATTTAATCAAATACTGTACTTGAGTATTTACTTTCTACTTCTACTCCACAAGGTACATCATTTTCTTGATAGCTTTCGTTGCTTTGCAAACTCAGAATATTCATGTAAAATATAACAGACAGAATTATTACATGGCTTTGTTAAATTCTTCTGATTGGTCAGTTAGGACATTCTAAGGTCTGTTATTTCTCTATAGCTGTTGCTATGAAGAGCCGGCTGTCACAGTTCTAATCATAGACTCCGGAGGAGCAACAAGATGGTTTTTAAATCCATAAAATAATTTAAAAATTGATATTTTAGTAGGCAGCCATGTAATAAGCAGGATAATGTACAGTAAGCCAGTCATTATTGTGAAATAAATCCCTTCAGGGTGATTCAAGACACCTCTGCTCCATGTCTGGACCTGCACCGCCCTGTCAGGGTTTATTTCACAATAATGACCTGCTCACTGTACATTATCCCTCATATAATATACAGAGTAATGATCCATCAAATATTCAGTCAATATTCAGTCTGAAAACAGAGTAAACTCTCTCAAAGAGGCAGATAAACTGAGTTTATTTGGGTTTACTCCTCACCACGCCCCAGGTTCCTATTTATTTTCAGTTTCAGTTTTATTGCCAAGTAGGTTTTCACATACAAGGAATTTACTGTGGTATATTAGTGCATAAAAACAAAAAAGGCAGGCTACTAAAAATATAAATAAAGATTACGGCAGGACAAAAACAGCAGCATGAACAGAAAATAAAAACATAAAGTGTAAACATACAAAAAATTATATAGAAACAGAAGAGACAATATGTACAAATATGACATTATTTAAACGAGAGTGAAGCATATTTCCTGAAATGATCCTGGAGACGATCTGAATGTTCTTTGCAGCATAAAATATAAAGAAGTCTCAGTGTTAGGGCTGAGCGATTCTGAAAAAATATCTAATTGTGATTATTTTGATACTGAAGTTGCGATATGATTTCTGATGTTAGATGTTTTTTCTCAATTGAAATTGAATTCACTCATGTAAAAGTTTTTTGACACACATTTTAACAAATATTGCACCTCCTGCGATTTGATAATGTTGCAATTTCGATGAAATTTCGATTAATTGTGCAGCCCTGCTCAGTCTTCACAGAGTTTTCTGGCTCTTGAAACATGAACAGAGTGAGACCTCTCTGCTGTCGTTCTCCTATCAGCAGCTACAGGTTGCTCACCTGTCTGCTGGAGCGCTCATTCTCAGAGCGCGCGAGCTCTCTGTGTGTGACAGCCAGTGGCGCAGGGCGCGCGCTGCCATTCCAACACATCCCCGGTGTGACGGAACGAAGCGCACGCGGCGACAACCTCCAAATATTAACCATTAAAACTCCGCCCACAGAAAAAAAAACAACAAAAAAAGAAAACCCCGACGTTCCTCTGACAGGTCGCGGCTCCAAACCAAACACAACCGCCGACCGCAGCGGAGAAGGAGCACCGTCGGTCGGGAAAGTGCAGCAGTTAACGCCACGTCGACTAAAACAAACAAACTAAAGCTGAAACAGTTGTTCCTCCATCGCTTTCTTTTTCTCCGTCGGTCTGAACCGGAGTTTGAACCATGCTGGACCCGTCCTCCAGCGAAGACACCGGCGGGGAGTCCGACCCAGAAGTTGTCCAGGAGGCTCCGAGGAAAGCCTCCTCCTCGGCGGGTAAACGGGGGAACAACAGCCGGGCGGGCGGCCAGCAGCGACAGTCCGCCGCACCTGGAGGAGCCCCCGACAAAGGTGCCAAAGACAGCAGCGCTACAGGTGAAGAGGAGGAGAGGAAGGAGCGAGAGCGGCTCCAGAAGGAGGAAGAGGAGAGGAAAATTAAACTTCAGATTTATGTGTTCGTCCTGCGATGCATTGCCTACCCGTTCAACGCCAAGCAGCCCACCGACATGGCCCGGCGGCAGCAGAAGGTGAGTCTGTGCACGCAACATGCACCTGTTGTCTGGAAAGGAGGGAGCTGCTACCAAACCTCCATTAAAAATCTGTCAATTTAACGCTGACTCTCTTACCTGACAAAGTATTCATAATAAATATGACAACTTCAGCTCTTTTTGCAATCATAATGTTCTGCTGATTAATTCGGCATATTTTCTCTTCTTGCTTTCACACGTATTTCTACAAAATAGTTCGTTTTCTCTTCGATTTTCCTGTTGCTTCCATATTGTTGCCGCTCCAAACCGCTGCCTGGAGGGCGACGGCCACTATTGTGATCCAACTGTTAAAATTGAAGTATTTGCTAAACAAAGGCTATACTGTACATAAAATCAGCGCCGAATTCATCATCCAGCAATTACTATCATGTTGAGTCCTTGAATTATTTGTTATGTGTCTATTTATTTGATACATCTCATGCCAATCTTAAATTGAAAGAAATCTAAAGGGAATCTGGTAGAGGTGTAAAGTCATTCGAGGGAACTGAGAGCGTCTGTTTTTAGCACATGGTCTTTGCAGCTTTCTTTAAATTGACACGAAAAGAATAGTGAACAAACCAGCCACCCTTTAACACCAGCATAGTCATTCCAGCCAGGATATCCATACATGCAACTCTAATAAAATAACATCAGCATTGCAGAAGGAAAAAAACAAATTTAAGCCCACTTTGTCTTAAAATCTACTTTGTTTGTATTTTTCATAAGCTCAGTATAATTTGTATTTGCCAATGACCCTTTAAATGCATACATTAATTGACACTTTGTGGGTTTTCCACCTTTAAAAAATTCCCTGCAACATTAATATTGCTTTGCAGGGCTTAATATAACAACTGTTGATTTAGAAGGACCCTACATGAGGGTAGATCTGTCCTTGTATTAAAATAACCTTTTTAACCTTCTTTTAAGCTAAGCTAAGCACAAGGCTGAGACGATTCAGTCCTGAGTTCTTATGTGTTTTTCTTTTTTTTTTTGAATTCTTGAGTCTTTGCTTTAGCTGCATTGGATTGCAGGATGCATTGAAGCTCCGTCCTTGGCTGCACACAACATTCAAGGGCCATTCAGCTGATTTGGTGAATAGCTCTCCCCGGGTTTGTCCACGTTAGATTCAGATGAATGAGTTTCTGCTGTGCTGGAGGGCAGCCTGGACCTGCGAGCTTGCTCTAATAAAAACAAGCAGGGGAAGCCGGTTCTGCCTGAAGAACCCCCGTGTTCTCCTGTGCCACTGGAAAGCCCGTTGATGTTAAATTTCAGTATGCAGACGAGGCGTTTCCATTCAGTTTCGATGTGCGTGTGAGTGATGAATCTGCTCAGACAGAAGGCAGACGTGGGAGTTTATTTTGTGCACAAGTGTAAGTTCAGAAGATTAAACCCATGTCACATTAATTAGACAGAAACTTCCAGCAGGAGAGATCAGCGCCTTCCTGAATTTTTATTCTCACTCCAACTGATTCTGGAAGTCGTGCTTCTCCCTGCATTGATTCATAAATAAACAGTGTGTGAATTCATTGTAAGACGGGGGAATGTGGCATCGATTTGTTGTGTCACAGAGGAACTGGAGTTTCTCATGTTGCACAGCTCCCTGGTGGTGGCAGTAGGTGTGTCTGTGTGTGGTGGGTTTCCAGTTTGAATCCCCCGACTCCTGCCCGGCAGACTGCTCTGGATCACGGCAGGATGGAGAAATCAATCGTTCGGGATAATGGTCCCTAGTCAGGAGTGGATTTTTCTGCAGAGCAATAGGTCATGGGAAGGAAAACTGATGCAGAAGAAAATGTGACAGGAAACAGATGTGAGAACAGTGTTTGCATCGACTTTCCACACAATTGGTGCGAGGGACACTGCAATCTAGTTAATTGAATTAGTATTGGTACTAATATTGACCTTATAAGTGGATCAGGAATGGACCAGACCTGAACAGAAGGTTTGCAGTGAAAATAAGAATTGTTGTGTTTTCGTTACCTTAGAATGAGCAATTTGAATCTACACAGGGAGCAGGTCGTCTTCAGCAGAGGTCGGCATGTTGCAGCGCCATGTTTCTACAGTAGCCCGGGATGGACAAACCCAACACCGGACTCTAGATTTGGCCTTTCACGTTGTTCATGAGTTTTGCAGCCACCGTATGTTGTCCTATATGCTTGGAAGGGGAGGGTTTGGGCTGAACAATGATGATTGCTCA
The DNA here is from genome assembly GCA_027495735.1 of Lutjanus campechanus. Classification (NCBI taxonomy): domain Eukaryota; kingdom Metazoa; phylum Chordata; class Actinopteri; order Lutjaniformes; family Lutjanidae; genus Lutjanus; species Lutjanus campechanus. Next base: position 9,524 of record JAJHUR010134809.1, read on the forward strand.
TGTGCTCTTGGAAGTAATTTTTGATGCTCAAATGGCAGAAAACGCTGCTCTCTTAGCCTATACATGTAAGTTAGCTTATATTAGAGTCATACCATTCATGCTGTGGTTATGTGTCAGCATTTAGATGCACTTTGTGAACTTGTTTCATCATCTCTGGATCTATGTGCAGTTTTTAGCTCAAAAACGCTGCAGTCAGACATAATGAGGCGAAGCAGTGATTAGTCGCAGGGTTGTGCAGCGGTGTGGTGGTTCTATATTTGTGCTGAGAACATAGCTGCTGTGAAATGATCAGAAATTAACATTCTTTTCTCTGATTCACCAGCTTTCTTGCTACCAGAACTACATGATCTTATTCAGTCTCTGACTTGATTGCCCACCACTGTGCACTTTCTTTCTCTCCAACAAATGGACACAAACCAAAGAATGTTTTTTTTAGTGTTGCTATTTTGCAGAATAAACTGCAGCCAGGCTCAGATGTCGAACCTGAGTACAAGAAATAAACCAAGGAACACACAACTGAGAGAGAATCTCATTGTTTGGTCCATGAACCTCGCCTGGATAGCTCCTGGTTTCAGTGGAGCAGTCTGTTCTCTGGCTGACGTGATTGGCCACCATGACAGCTTAACATCAGATTGCGTTTCTCAAAAGGTTGACTTTGTTTCTACTTTTCTGCTGCACCTCCTGCTGCATTTTTTAAATGAATGAGATGACGGAGGTTTTCCCTGCAACACCTGATTCTGTTTCAAAAACACCAAAGAGACCATAAAGCTAGTGGCTTATCAGAAGTGAAAGGAGATAAACCTGTAAAGTTTCCCTCAAGTTTTCAAGTTTTGCACACTTGGTGAGCCGAGCATAGTTCTAACTCCCCGTCCTCACCGTCCCTCCATCGCACTTGATCTACGCTGTCCTACCAACGATGTCCTCTGACGTCAGCAGCTTGTAAGAGAGAAGAAAAACAGCTGAAGCTCACCAATCACAGTTCTTGTTGTCTCCATGTGGGAGCTGCTGTCGAACTAGTGGCGGTGCAAGTCAGTAAGCCACTGTAGTTACGCTGTAACGCCTTAACACAGAACCAAAGCTTTAGTGACAGAACATGTGCAGGACATAAATGTCAAGTGATGCTAGAAATGGTTCCTTTGCCTCCTCTTTGTCACTCCCACGCTGCGCAGAAACTTTGTCGTCGTTTCCTGCTGGCCGCCATGGCTCTGGAGGAGGAGTTAATGATGCAAGCCGGTGCTTAGCGTCGGCCCACGCACAAACTCAGCCTGCAGCAGATTCACTGTGAGCCTCCATGATGCTCAGGGTTTCACCTCCCAGAAAACGCATTAATGATGGCATTGTGTTTTTTTTTATGTGGAATAAAAGAATTGGCTGTTTGTAGAAATGGCAGGTAGAAATGTCTTTTGACATTTTTTTTAATGTATTTTTGGTGTCAATTAAATATATTTAGGGCTGCACAATATGGTAAAAGAAATAATATTGAGATTATTTTGACAGATATTGCCATATGATTCACAGAAAGTGGAATGATCTTTTTTTGAATCATTATTTAATCATGTTGTCTTACATCTGGACAAGTTTTGGAGGCTCTCAACAAAAAATTGCAGGTTCTGTAATTTGGATATTGCACTTGGCCGTGCTGCGATTTTGATTATATTTCAATTAATTGTACCCGACCTGTAGTATTTATTAATTGTAATCCTTTAACTCAAAAAGTTAGGAATCATATGTGTTCTTTAGGTGAACGCACACATTTGTTTTACTTTGAAATAAGATCTGCTAATGAGGAACAATTTACTGAACCATCTCTTCTCAGTTTCTGTTTAGCAGCTGATCAGGAGCTTTGAATCAAAATCTGCATAAACCTTTAAGCCGACATGGAGAAGTCCATAGTGCTCAGAAAAAACTGAAATTTCATGACAACGAGTCCAATTTCATCTGCTGATGAAGATGACGTGACATAATTTAAGGCTACAGAACAGCCACTAAATGGTAGAGTGATGTATTGGCAAGAATCTGGTGATAAGATACATATAAAATATGGGTTATTATTCAGTATAGATTTGCAACTGATGATTATTTTGATCATCGATTAATCGGTTGATTATTTTCTTGATTTATTGATTAGTTTGGTCTTTGCAATGTCAGAAAATTGTGAAAAATGTTGATCACTGTTTTCTTAATGTCCGAGATGACGTCCTCAAATGTCTGGTTTTGTCCACAACCCAAAGATATTCAGTTTACTGTCAGAGAGGAGGAAAGAAACTGCAGCAGGTTCTTTAAAATAATACTCAAACTACTGTAATAAATCGATTATCAAAATAGTTTGCCATGAATATAATAATGGAATTATAATTGATTCATCGATTAATTGTTGCAGCTCTAATTTAATATATTGTGATACTGTAAGCAAGGGTATATATTTTATTAATCTAATTTTAGGAAAACTGTCATAGTTTAAAGAACACAACACCATTATTCATAAAGTTTGAGTATAAAAAACAACACTGTCATCTAGTGGTCAATAGTTTAAACACAATACAAAAAGAACCGCTGCCACAAATCTCTGCACGTATCACGATATGTGTTTTTTGAGAATCCGTACAGTATCATGAAACATGATATCGCAATAATCAGGTTCTGCTACTTTTTGGATCCTGATGACATCCTGTTTTTTCAACTGTTTTCAAAAATGAACTTCAAAGTTTGATTTGAACCAATTTTGGGGAGAATTTTCACATTTCAATTTCCTGGAAGGTATTATTTTTCCTTGGAGATGAAATTAAATCAGTTGAAGAATGAAAGGCCACAACCAAAGTGAAGTCAGATTCAGGTCTCAGCGCTGGATTATTAGTAACGTCCTCTAAGCATCTGGGTCAGCCCTGCTCTCCCATTCAGCCAGAATTTAATTTTGTATCTTGTCTGCAGATTTAAACTTGAACAGGTTGTCTGAGGTTTGTGTAACGCTGTGACGTCAGTGATATGATATGAATCAGACTGACTGTAATCCTCCAGGCTTTGGAGGAAGTTTGTAGAGAAGCTGAAGCAGAGAAACCAGCCGTGCAACATCTAGTCTTTCCTTGTTTACATAGTTTGAATGTTGAATGACTGAAGGAGCTTTGCAGCTTGTCAGTCTGTTGTTTGAAGGATGTTTTCACTTGTCCGCTCTTTGCAAAGTGTTAGAGGAAGAGCTCTTGTCTCAGTTTTTTAATTCTCAACTTGTCTGGCTGAGTAGGAGAGTAAAGTCTGAAGAGATCAAGAAAGTAATAAAAGGTATCGCTCTGTCTTCTGTCCAAGAGCTTTTTGATTCATGTTTTATCGAACAAGTGTCTGGTATTGATGAAATCTTTTAGGAGCAGATTAAACATGCTGTGAATCAGACGGGAGGAAGGAAACAGCCCAGGTTTCACCTGAGGCCGTCTAGATGAAACAAAGGATGTTTATTTCCCCAAGGTTCAGTATTATTTCTAATAAATAATTTACATTTCAAGTTGAAAAGCAGCCAATCAGACTTTCCCTCCAGAGCTACAAATCTGACCTGATCTGTGCAGGACTTCGACTAAACTGTGTGGTGGGACGAGAAGTCAATAGAAATCTTGTTTTTCTCTTTTTCATTGTCAACAGCTCAAACCAATCTAGTTAAGACTTCTTTATCCAGACACAAGAGACGGATGAGTTCAGAGACAACAAACTGCAACATGCTGGAAAGTCTGAACCTCCAAACAGCCGAGCCACAGCAGAGTTTTTGCAGCCGGAGTGTTTTCACACCTGTAGTTTGGTTCATTTGGTCCAGACCGAGGAGGAAAGAAATATATTGCTGTGTTTTAGCTCTGATCCAGTTCCTGTTCACACTGACTTTTTTTTTTTTTTAACAAACGAACCAAAAGGAGTAAACACGAAGATACACTAACATCTGACTAACAGAGGTTTATGCAGCACTTTGATGGTTCTGATGTGTAGATCTCTCTATGGTACGCATTATGATGCCAGTAAGTAAACATACCTGAATCTTTTTCAGGGTAAACTTTAGGCGCTAAATGCTTTTCTGATGGACTCACTGCTTGTGCGTTAACATAAAATAAAATAGTTGCATTTTACACCATATCTTATATTGTACTGTGGTACCGTAAGGCAACCTTTACATATGAACAGTGTTACATTACATAGTTGTCAAATAAAGTCATTTAAACAATTAAAAGTTAAACTTTATTCATCTATTGATGTGAATCCACTTTTTTCCAGATTGTAAAATGGTAGAAAAAGATGATGGAGCTGAACCATGTGAGGAAGGCTGCAAAAAAGGGGATTCAGCATGACCACCAGAGAGTCATGTGACAAATTAAAACACATCTGTTAGTTTTCTCAGGGTCCCTCCTCTTCTTTAAAGTATTGCGCCCTAATTTAGGATGTATTGTGTGAGTGCAAAGGGTCAAAATGGGTACGTTATCTCAAGGTAACATAGAGGGGTATTTATTCTCTCTGTTGTCAAAAAGAGCTCATTAACAAATAACACATTTCAAAGGCAAAATATGCAAGATTTTTCCAAAAAGACAATGCCTGAGCATAGACTCAGTGAATGCATCTGCAGAGACCCCGCTC
>JAJHUR010134818.1:4945-36453 GCA_027495735.1 Lutjanus campechanus
TTTTTTTTTAACGTCGCCGCGTGACGTCACCGCATTGGCGAAGCGCCGAGCCGAGGCGCGCAAGCCGGAGCAAGCAGACGAGCGAGTGAGCAGCGTGGAGCAGCAAACGGAACAGGAGTCTAACGACAGAGCGAGATATAGGAGAGAAAGAGAGAGAGAGACAGGAGCAGGGAGAGAATGGCAGCTGCTGCAACCTTCACCACGCCGCAACTAGATAAACCAGGTGCGCGAAGTGCTACAGTATATGGGCTATATGCTATATGCTATACTAAGGCTTTAAAACAAATGAGCACGGTGAAGCCATTAACACCGAACGGTGTTACAAAACATGTCTGGCCAAGGGTGGAAACACTTCCAATTTGGAAAAACACTTTAAGTACAAGCACCCAGAGCTGCATAAAGAGTTCAGAGAACGACAGGTAATAACTTATATACCCATGAAAAAAAGCCACGTTCAGTGCTAAAAGCAAGCAACGCCAGCCCCCTTCACTCTCCACAAAAGTAGCTCTGGAAAAAAAATTAAAGCTGCATTGCAATTAGCTACCACTTTCTCTGGTTTAAATAGCCCATTTATATTATTTTATTTTATATTATTATATTATATTATATTATATTTATATTCTCACAGTGATTTTTAAACTTTTTGCCATACATGTAGACATGCTGATATACGATAAATTTGAAGTGGTCCCTTAATTTTTTTCCAGAGCTGTAAATGCACACATGCATGAGCTTTATGAAGTAACAAACTGACATTTTTTGTGTTCTCTTTTTATTGGGAAAAGTATCGAAAAGTATCGAAATACATGTTGGCAGTAGTCGAGTTGTAAAAAAAATTCAGGGGGGATGGTCAATTTTTTTCACCTTTAAAAAAAAAAGGGGGGGTGTAATTCATGTAAATTCATTATCAAAACAAAACACTGTAAATAAGTCTGTAATATTAAATTACAGGCCACAGCAACAGGCCCCAGAAGGGGGGAAAACTCGTGGGAGATACTCTTTAATGTCACCTGCCTTGAACGTCAGAATTTTAGCTAACATCTTCACTTATTTTTGTTGCCTGACTAGTCCTATTGGTGAAAATAATATAGCCACGTGAAGAATATTTCATCATTAATACTGGTAAAATATTTGAGACAAACTCTCGTCTAACGTTAACAGTAAATATCTGTTCCACGTTTGCCACGCTCATAAACCCGAATCTAACGTGACTGAATGACAAGTCCTGTGTTTTAGCAAACTAGTTAACAAGAGAGATTAACGTTAGCGTGAGTTAATCTCAGCTAGTTTGGAGGCTACACGGTGAGTTTGGAAAACTAGCTGTGTTGTTATTGTGCATGCAACCTGTGGCGAATCTGGCGACTTTTGTATAGATTAATAAAAAGTAATGATTGAGATTCCTGAGTCTTGATTTATAGCTCACCTGTAATTTTCGTCTTTTTAAAATACTCCCTAACATCGCGTTGTCCAGCCGCTCGTTTGGCCATGCTGACATTGCAGTGCAGTTAATCGATGTCGCTCTGCGCTGCAGCTTGTGCCGCTCCCTCTGGCATCAGGCATCAACCAATTGAAATTAACAATCATGTTGCGTCATTGCATGTTTGCGTGCCCCTGTGCCCTCAGATATTATTGTTTCTTTTACTCAACATGCGTACTGCTTTCTAATGATTAAATAATTATATATAATTATAAGTTATACTTCCAACATTTACTGTAAAAAGGGAAGGGATGGAAAGGGGGGATGGCAGTTTTACAGGAGGGATGATTTTGATCGTTTTTATTTCAGGGGGGATGCCATCCGCCCTCATCCCCCCTCAACTCGAGTACTGCATGTTGGTACCGGTATCGATACCAAAATGTTGGTATCGTGACAACACTAGTTTAAACCAATGCTACACTAACATTTGATAGTATTAAAAGTACCGATATTATAAAAAGGAAAAATCTTAATACTTGTTAAAGACCTCGCTTCTGTTGAATCCTACCTGAAATTTGGCTTGCAGCAAAACCAGACCGTGTTCACCGACCTTTTCTATACCAGCACTGTGTGCAGATTGTTAAGAAAAAAATTTTCAGGACTGTTTTTTCCTTTTGCTCTGGCATCAAAAGAGGCATCAAGTATCATTTCTTTATACTAGTACTGTATCAAAGATTAAAATTCTGGTATCTTGACAACTCTAACAGGACTGCAAATGATCAACAGTGTCCAGAGTATTTTGGTTCTTTGCCCTGATGAAGGTGAAGGGATTTTGACAGCAACAGCAATCACAGCGTGTTTAGAATATTCAAAATGTGACTGAAATACAGAATGTATTTGACATATAGTATGTTACAAGGTTTAATTGATAAGTGATTTGTGTGTGCAGTGCAAAAATCCCCAACAATAAGCAGTTGGCACCAAATATATTTTCAAAAGAATTTTTTTTTTTTTTATCGCACAGATTGCAGAATTAAGCATCTGTTCTGTGCACCGATGAAACAGTGCCCCATCTTGCCACCACCTCAGAGTGCAAGTCAACAGAGTTCAACTCTTGCGGTGCAGCAGAGAGGAATGGAACAGCCTCGTCTAACCCTCCCTATCCCAGCACAAGCCTTAGTCTCACATGGCTCGCATCCAGCCAGCGTGTATTGCTTTCAGTCCCGTCAGTTCCCTTGTCATGCTTGAAGGATTGCTTCCAGCTCAGTTTATTTTAGTGCTGCTGCATACTCATGGCTACCCGGTTTAGCTAGTTGACTGTTGAGTTTGTTTTCGCACCACATCGAAAGTGGGTGTGTGTGTCTGCATAAATCACAGCATGTGTGTGAGAGTGTGAAGCGGAGGAGGTGGCGTGTGTAAAAAAGGGGGGGTTGTTTTGGTGGCGGCAACTTCAGCAAGCGAGTTATTAAAGAAGCGCACCTGGTGGGGTGGTTGAAAAGCAATTAGTGCATACTAGTGTAACTCCCACTTCCCCTGAGCTTGGCACTCAAGGCAGCAGTTTGCATGACAAGAGGCAGTTGACTTTCCTGTACTTATCGCTCACGTGAGGATTGGCATGTTCCAGATTTCTGTTGCCCACTCAAACATATTAACAGTCTTTTGTGCGGTATCAATAAAATAATAGTGGGAGGGGAGCAGGGCCAACCTAAAGATAAGCGAGGATTTCAGTCAGGCACGGCATGAGTCCCTGTGTTTATGTGTAATTATCTTGTGGACGTGGGTGTGTGTGTGCGTGTGTGTGTCACTTTGTCCACGTTGTGGGTGTATATGTATTTGTACCTCAGCTCATTGTGAGCACGTCGCGGGATGAGGTGTGTGCTGGCATGAGTGTGTGTGTCCGAGCGAATTCGTGCACGCCGGCAAGGCCACCAAGTTCTCAGCTACCAGGCCAGAGATCTGTAGGAGGCCATTAAGGACTTAACTGCCTCCCAGCAGCTTTATTTATCAAAGGGATCCTGAGCCGTGCAGTTCCCCCAGCTTGACTTTCATTACCCTTCTAATGTGCCACAGGCAATAGACAGCTAGGGATTAGCAAAGGCTCTTTAAAGGTTTCCACACACTCCAGTTTGTACAGCGATAAAAGGCTGAATTGTACTTCTGTAATACAGTAATTCAGAAAATACACACAGGAGAACAATTCTGACAAGGTTAGGTGACTTGACATGACAAGGCAGATAAAAGCAAAGGGATTTAAGCATTTTTCTCAAAAGAAAGATGGTTAGTGAAGAGAAGCTGGATTTTTTTTAACAATGTTGATGTTATGGTGGAATCCACATGTACCACTTGATATATGACCTGAAGAATATTTTCATTGCCAAAGCTAAACATCCAAAACATCTTTTAAAAACTAGTCTGTAGTGTCATGTGCTGCACTTCAGGCGTCAATAATAATTGAACCCTTGTGATAATGAGGGAATACAACACTGTAGCCCAAAGTTGTGACTCGGTCGGGCAAATACACCGATCATCCACAACCGCCAGTTTTGACTCGTCGAGGCATGGATTCAGCAAGCCCTCTAAGGGTGTCTTGTGGTATCTGGCCCCAAGAAGTTAGCAGCAGATCCTTTGCCTCCCTGTAAGTTGCGAGGTGGAGCCCTCATGAATCGCGCTTCTTGTTCCAGCGCATCCCACAGATGCTCAATTGGAATGAGATGTGGGGAGTTTGGAATCCAAGTCGAGACCTTTTCAACCTTTCCACCTTCTTCGGTTGCTCCATGTCACGTCTCTGGTGCTCTCGTGCCCACCGTGGGCGCTTTCAGCAGTGGACAAGAGTCAGCATGTGCGCTCTGACCAGTCTGTGGCTGTGTAGCAAGCTGCAATGCACTGTGCTTTGACACCTTTCTGTCACAGCCACCATGAACTTTCTTTGCAAATTGTGCTGCAGTAACTCTTCTGTTGGATCAGACCTGACGGGCTGTCCTTCACCCCCCTCGGGCATCAGTGAGTCTTGGGCATCCATGACCATGTAGATCATATAAATCAAAATGAGCTTGTTGCTGATATATTTATAGTGGCATATAAACCATCTGGTAAGTTACAAGAGAATGCAGTACAGAAATGTCAGAGATGCTGTTACATACCAGAGAGAAGTGACAAGTTAACCTTTCAACTGTGAAATGCGACAAGTAAATTTGAGGTATCAATATCAAAACTGCTTGTGTATGCTATGTTATGCAGAAAATTAATAGTGTCAGATATATCATTTTAATCTTAAATATTGATATCAGTAACAGTTCACTATTGATCAGGCTCCAACTCTGTCACACTTTGGAAATTACAATATTTTATTTGAGCTGCCCTACACAACCAGTCCTCAACCACTGCTGTGATGGGTTAAGTGTCCTGCTCAAGGGCACCCTGACAGATTGTTCCTCACTTCAGTTTCTCCCTGTTTTGTCCAGATACTGAGGGGAACCAGGAAAGGTAGTTTACTCAGTGTTGTAAGTGGTGTATGTATTGTAACACATTTGCCATAGTGACCTCATTGTTCCCTTGTTACCAAATGAACTCTGTCAAAGTCCACTGCCAATGTCTGAGTTCGGCACTGAATGTGAAAAGGGGGGGGGGTATGCTGTAGTTTTTATTTTTGCACAGCTGCGTAACAAAGAAAACAGTCCTTTGTCAGCATGTTGGTATGTTTAAAAAAACTTTTTTGTTTGTTTGTTTGTTCAATGCCATTGACAATTTGAGTCAACAATTTATTTAAAGAAACTGAATCCACTGTTCAGCCCACTCACCAACATGCCTCCCCAGTGTCCCCGCCCCCCCCTCTCCCAATCTCTCACCACGAGCCGTTGGGATACAGGTGCGGGTGTTCATATGTATATGATGTTTGTTCCCGTTTTTGTCACGCCAACCTGCAGCCGATGTGGGGGGTCCAGCCCGGTGCAGCCACAGCCCAGAGCTAAGAGTTGGGGATTGGTCAGAAACCATGTGATGGTGCGTGTGAACTCAGGGCCCGCAGGGAATAGGCGTCTCACTCTGGCTGCCTCATGTTTGTCATGTTTTGTAAAGGCTGCCAATCTTCCCTTTGTTGCTGCAGACAGCAGTGACAAACAGGAGAGGAAATGGAGAATCTTCCGTGATGGGAACAAGAGCAGGTCATGAGGAGGAGGAAGGGCTTTTCCTTGAGGATTGGGTTCCTTGCATGAGGATCTGTGTTGCTTGCACCACCCCTGAGAACCTGGGGGCACGTATCTGTCGACCAACATTTGACATTATCTTAGAGGTCAGGTTTCTGGGTTGTGCTTCTACTCCAGCTGTTGTTTTTCAAGGTGCACTGATGGAGATAAACTGACATAGTTCTTATGAAGATGTATTACAACTCAGGTCTAATTTAGAAAATATGATACATGTCAGAGCCCTCCAATGAATGGAGAAATGTAAGAGGACAAATATGTGTAGAAATATTTTTCAGCTGTTCTTCCAGGAGTTAATTTTGGATGAATATTTGCCCAGGTGAGATTTACTACCGTTTTCCTAACCTTGATATATGCACCTGTGACTTTCTCCGTTTCAGAGACACAGATTTAGAAAATTAAGGGAAAATCTGGCACTTTTTATGTGGATGTCCAGTGGGGACGCACCAGAATCCAAATAATTGTGAAAGTACAAAGAATGCAATGGAAACAGACATTTCATCTAATCAAAGTTGCTCAGTCTTACTCATAAATAGTCCAGATCCATGATTACATCAGCGTAGTTAAATAAGGTCACATCTGCCTTAATCAACCATTGAGGTAATGCGCCAAGCAACTGAAGGATATTTTTTATGTACTTGCATAGCTGATTGATTTTTCAATATCCCACAGTTAAAGGGGAGGTGGTGGTGGTTTTCAGACAGTTCATAAAACTTAGTTGAGTTCAAAATAAAAAGAGAGAGAGAGAGAGAGAGAGAGATGAAAAATACAGTCTGAGGATGTGGAAATATATTTCATAGTTAGTTATATCCCAGTATTAAATCATGATGCTTTGAAGGTACAAAAAGACAGTATATTGCCAATAAATATTATATTAGCTAGAAAACATTTGTGCAATATATCATGACATCCAGCATAAAGCATGCCCATGGTCTTCTATCCAAATACAGATACAGACACAGATAAATTTGTTAGTGGAACACATACAAATAATGATGTCTCTGTGCACTTCTAATGGCCAGTGTTGATGCTTAATGTCGTAAATTTAACAAAAAATCCTCAGTGCTGCTGTATTTACCGATAAGCGAGACCGGCCTCAGTTGCCTGGTTTTGGCATGATGCTTGACATGACTTTGATAGCGATGGAGGAATGTTAATGAGAGTGTTTATTGCTACTGGATAATTTCCTTTTTTTGTGTGTGCATAGTGTCTTTATTTAAGGGCGCTTCATCTAGGCAGATGTTTGCTAGAACAGTATGATGTTTTTATTAACCATCATCATGAGAAATGACAGAGTATAAAATAACATTAACATGCTACCTGTCTTTCCTCATTTCTCTCTGCAGATTCAGGCCTGGTGGTTCCCAGCGTGCCCTATGAGCTTCATAAGCGTCTACTAGCGGCCGCAGAGCGCTGGGGCCTGTCTGTTGAGCGCAGGCTGGAGACGATAGGCGTTTGCTCCAGTCAGATGGCTCTCACTCTGCTGGGTGGACCAAACAGGTAAGGTATACCACACTGGGCTCTGGTGTAATTGGGCACGCTACCAAAATCTGTTTAAGTATGTAAAAGAATGAAGTTAATCAGTTCCTGGCATACTCATCTGACTACTCATCTGATGTACAATACAGAGCAGAGCTGCTGTCATTTGTATAATAATAAGAGGAATGTACAACAATGTGCCAAACATGCCTGTCTGCGTAGTTATACAATCATTAGAGCTGCTCTGTCCAACGTTTTGTTTTCATGTCATGTTTTCCAGTTTCCATGGCAATCATCTTTACTACCATGTTTCTACATGAGGGTGACGGTGTTAACCTTGACCCCCCTCAGGGTTTGTTTTCGTAGGAAAGCACTACAGCGAGCAGTCACACTGCAGGTCAACAACACCCTTATAGACTGAAGCAGCACTCTTTGGTGTTGTTTAGCTGCTCATTCATGAGCGGTGTAGTCTTATTTAAGATCAAAGAGCCTCCGTGCAGCGGCTCATATAACAAACAGGTTTACTGTCTCTGATCCTTTTATAAATTTAGCGCTGTAATACTTGCCTGTCTCAAATTTACACTGGAACTACTATGAGCTCAGATCAAGTTTAATTTTGTATTGTAATACAAAGATCACAGACACTACAATGTGTTCCACTATTTTCCCTGACAGACAACAGGCTCCCAATTCATTCTCAAAAAAGTGTACAACTGTGATAATGAATAAAATGGTGAACAGGGTTTAGAACAGTGTTTCTCACATGGGGGTACTAGTACCCCTGGGTACCTTGGAGTACTGCAGGGGGAACTTGAAATTTTTCTTAAATGCTAATTTATAAAAAATATCAGCCATGCATAATTCTTAAAGTAATTATACTATATTATACTCTAATTATACTATAAGTTCCACAAACCACTTTTTTATATTCAATATTTGTATGTTCAATCCAATTGTGAACCAAAAAGCGCCGACTGCTGTAAAACCTAGCAGAAGAAGAAAGCAACGGACAAAATCATGTTCACTGTGAGCAGGAAGCCAGTTTCTGTATTGAATGACAGACGAAAAGCAAGAAAGCGGACTTGACTGAAACATAGCGGTAATAGAGCTGAGGACAAAGAGAAAGAAGTGAAAAAGAAAGGGAAAACGGAGCCAACAAAATACCGTTAGTATTGTGAAGAATATGTTTTACTGGGATTTATCTCAATGAGCTGACACTGATGGTGAAACGCTGTATTAGACTTCTTTAAATAGTCTTTTTATTTCTACCAAAACTGTTTTGCACTGGTCAGAGCATACTTGGCTGAAAAAAAAATATCTCAAAGCGACTACATTATTATAAAACATTTGAGAACCGCCACCAGAACTTCATCACCAGTGTTCCCATAATCACAATGAAGAACCCTCTGGCAGACTGCAGCTTTTATGCCACAGTTAATGATGCATTTAATGGATCAGATATACATAAATAACAGGAGGAGATTAGTCAGCTCATCAACTGTCTCACTAGTTACAACTTCAGCATATCGACAGCTTTTATCATTATAACAATAAATACCATCCTCCAGTGTTTCCTGATGAAACTGCATTTTTGGGAGCAACCTTGTCCCTGTTTTAACTAATCTCATGTTTGCCTGTTAGAAATGTAAACTGTGTTTCTAACAAGAAAGATTTAAAAGATGATGATTTAATAAACTATGGAGATTTGGGGAGAAAATAAGTAGCAAATAAAAAAGTAAAGTCATTAAAGCATACGATACCACCAAGGCCTTGTTGGACATTCCATTATTATTGGTAATGTTTTCTAAAAAAATGTTTTCTAAAAAGGGTTTTATAAGTTAGTTGTGTCCCTGCACCATCTTTTAAATATGTATGTTTAACCTACCTGTTGATAACTCTTATTACTGTTAACAGTTGTGTTGCAAATTGATTGAATCACAGTATGACTTAACATTGCGTGCAAGTTCAGAATAGAGCATGCTGTGTACATTGGCAGGATAGCAGGATCCCTGGTGTCCTTAAACAATCATGTCTCATGTTCTCAATTGCCTGGGTTGTATTTGTTTTAATCTTTATTTAACCAGGGGTAAAAGAGTAAGAATCTCTTTTTGTGTCCCGGCTACAACAGTCAGCAGTGCAAATAACACGGGGACAAACATGAGCTCTCGGAGATTTAGGTGATTTTGCAGCTGATTCCCAGCCAAGAGAGCAGCATACTGAGTAAAAATTGGATATCAGCCAGTCAGCAACAAGATATCATGCTATTTGTTTGATAACATACTTATTGTTTCCCACATGAATACTACATTAGTTGTCTTTGTTGGTGAAGTAATCTCTTTGTTCTCATGTCCCCAGACTCACCCCAAAAAATGTCCACCAGAGGCCCACTGTGGTGCTTCTGTGTGGGCCACACATCCAGGGAGCACAAGGAATCAGCTGCGGTCGACACTTGGCCAACCACGAAGTGGAGGTCATCCTGTTCCTGCCCAACTTTCTTAAAATGCAGGAGTCAGTCGCCAGTGAGGTCAACCTCTACAGCAGGACCAGCGGCAAGCAGGTGGCCAGCGTCAAAGGTAGAACTGACACACACTGACGGTTTTTACATGATTAAGTCTGTCTGCTCTGTATTCATTAGGTGCATGGACTGATCTGTGTCCAAAGTGATTATGATAAATGTATACACAATTCAGAGTGTCTGTGTCAGGATCAATTCATGCAGTACTGTTGGAACAGACCTGCACAGATAAATGTTGCCCTCTAGTGGAGAAGCGCATTTTAAAACACCTCTACATGTTTGATACAAACACCTTTTTGTACCATTTCAGACTTGCTTATTTATCAATTTATGCATTTTAGATTCCTGTAGATAGATGGTAATAATTATTTTACAGTGTCAAGATCATGTGCAACAAAAGTATATTTTCTGATTTTTCTGTTTAAGGCAACTTTGAAATAGATGGATGGTTTGAAGTACTTTATTGATCGCAAATTGGGAAATCCTTGTTTTACAGGAAGAAATTACCCAGGAATTGCAGGGAAACAGTAAATACATAACATGTTAACATAATAAGGCAGAATAGAGAAAAAAGGGATCTTTTTTAGAAAAATATATAATGCACAGTATAAAGAATATACTATAATTCACTACAGATACAGAAAACTCAATTATGGCATTCTGAGGTCTGTTATTTCTGAGTAACAGACTGTTGCTGAACAGGCCATTGCTATGGTTGCCGTTCTGATTATAGAAGGAGCAATAAAAATATTTTTAAATAAATAAATTGTGACCAGCACACCGTACATTTTTCCTTACATGCCTCTTTCTTCTCCTTGTCTTCCCTCCCAGACCTGCCAGCCAGCCCCGTCGATCTGGTCATCAACTGCCTGGACTGCCACGAGAACGGCCTGCTGAGGGAGCAGTCCTGGTACAAATCAGCCGCTGACTGGGCCAACGAGAACCGGGCGCCGGTCCTGAGTATCGATCCTGCAGTCAGCGAGCATCAGGCTGTGGAGGCGAAGTGGACCCTCTCTTTGGGCCTTCCTCTACCTTTAGCCAAGGCGGACAGCAGGGTCTACCTCTGTGACATTGGCATCCCTAAGCTGGTTTTCCAGGAAGTTGGAATCCGCTACCACTCACCCTTTGGATGTAAATTTGTCATTCCTCTGCACTCTGCATAACGGAGTACACACTGACAGTGCACTTAGTTACAAATGACCATTAGGAAGAAGGAATATTCTGCTTTTCCCGCGGGTAACTGGGTAAAGGTACCGTGTATATGGCAAAAGCTAAAGAGCAACCATATGATCAAACAAATCTTCTGTTACAAACTTAATGACACGTCTGAAAGCCTATGGTGTAGGTTTTTCCTCTCCTCCTGCCCTCTGGAAACCCCCGGGGGTTGCTGCGTGTTGCGTGCGACACCTCTTGTTTTTGAGAGGGAAAGGTTTCCTGTTCTTTGGTGTGTTTTGATAAGGGCTCTGCGACGAAGTGAATATGTTTACAAAATGCTGAGCACTGTGAGTCTATCTGTGACCTCTGACCCCGTGACCAGTCAGAGCAGCAGAGACACAGTTCCTGTTTCCTCCTTTAGAATGCATGTGGAGTCTGATCCTGGCCCTGTGACCCCGGAGCACAGCTCAGCCTAAAGCAGTCTGCCAACCCAAATCTGCCATTCGTCCGCGCCGCACTAGATCTCCATGTCCATTGTCTTTCAATTTAATCCTGTTTTTTTTTTTTTACATACTTCAATTGGTGTGTTTTGTCTTGTAATGGTTGTAGCATGTTTCACAGAAAAGGTGATATCACACAGTCTCTATTTTTGTATTTATCTTTTGTAATATATCTCAGGTATAATGAATGGAAAAACTTTGTATTTGCATTACATTCGATGGTACTCTTTCTGCACTGTTGGGTGTCTTGACTTTATAACCACTGACACTGAAAATTAAAAGTGGTAGCAGACACCCCGGAGGATTAATTTTCTGTTTTTCTGAAGTCTCGCAGATTAGACAGGAATTTGAAGCACACATTCCAAGGACCAAAAACATCTTGGATCAGGGTCATCACAAGGGATTATACCTAGTTACTGTAAGTGTAGTGAAACCTCATTATGAGACATTTTCTGTTCTGACACGTCACATTCAGCCACCTTTAGTCAAATAAAAACTCCAGCCAACTCCCTCTCTATTTGTCAAGAACATAGAAAACAAGAACAAAGAAAACAGCCTTATATTTAGACTGGCAGCTATGCACTTTTGACCTGAGGACCAACAGGCTTTGCAGGGTTCTCACATAACTCATGTCTACACTTAACTTTAATAAGTCCCCTAGTAGTTCAGATTTTTTTTTTCTACAGTAGAAGCAGACAGGAGTACTGTGTACAGGTGTACAGGTGTGTGTACAGGTGTAGAAAGCTAAGCAATGTACTGCTGTGTGCAGGGTCAACAACAAAACAGATTTCAGCCACCTGAAGAAAAACAATCTAAAAATTGTATGTGTACTCTACATTTAGAATATTTTCACTGTTTGCTGTCAGAAAGCCCTTTCAGATGGGGAAACCCCCATTATGTAACCCTAACATCTCTCTCTCCAAAGCAACCAGACTTTTTTTTAAATTAAAAACAGTAATTTTACCTCACAGAACATTGAAGTTGCTTGTCTACTGCTAATTTGATAAGTTAGTTTGTGTGACTTTGGTGTTTTAAAGGATTAGTTTAGATTCAGATCTGGATTTTTTTTTTACTTTTGTCAAAGGAGTCTGGTTGCTTTGAAGAGAGTGTTCTAACTTCAGTTCCAGGTTGGAAAAGGCTGTCTCATGGCAACGTAAAGCTGACTATGGATAATGCAACCCCCACTACTCACCCACAAAAAACCCAAACCACTCCTTTAATGTACTCAACTAAACTGCAGCCTCTGTGCACATTTCTTTTGATAGTGTGTGATGGAAGGGTGGTCAGTTTTGGATAGAGCAATGGTCAAGGAAGTAAATCAGTTGACACCTCCTCTAGAAATCAGGGAATTGTACTTTATCTCCTGAGAGCTTGCCCAAACCAGAAACTGGCCAAACCCAGGGGTGCAGATTAATCTGTTGGTGCTACTACAAAGTTCTAAATACGGGGTCTTAAATATGAATAAAAATGAAATATTTAAAATTTCACCTGAGAGCCTCCACTCAGGGGAACACAGGCAGTTAAAGACACTGCAGGACAAGACAGTGAAGTGTCTTCTCAAAACCGCTGTTCCTCTTTTTTCTTCTTCACTGCAGCAAACGGTAAAGAAATATGTAAAATTACATGAAATATGCTGCGATTAAGAAGTCATATTTACAGAGATCCCATGCGAGTCTGGTTGAGGAGAAGTCATCTTGACATGAATTAGGTTGAGCAGAGAAAAGGAGAAAACTTCAGTACAAAATAAGGGTGAATTTATCGCTCATGGACTTGTATCTCACAGTTTTCAGGAGGAAAGCCAAAATCACGGAAATGCTTCATACCTGTGAGGTTTTGATTAATTTATGGCCAACCTGCTTGGTTTTTGCTGATAAAGCTGCTGATGTGAGCACAAAGTAGCTTTTACAGTCTTGTTGAAGACGACCTCTGGAAAACACGTTTTTAGTTACACATGTAAAATATCAGGCAAAGCATTTGAAGCTGCAAAAAAATCTGCTGATGCTAAGGTGACAGTGGGTGCGCCTTTTGTATGCAAATGAAATAAAAAAAAATATTGCAAACACTGTTTCAGCTGTGTAAGATCTGGCTCATGGTCTTTGAGAAAACACAACACCTCAACTAGTACACTTAAGTGCAGTTTGGAGACACTTGGTTATTTACATTTGATGCTTATACAGTTTTTTTTACTCCACAGTATTTATTTAACAATTGTAGTTACTACTTTGGATATTAGGATTTAAATGATAAAGTATATAATATGTTTATAAAATATGACATTTATAGTATAAAGTATTGTTATAGACTCAACCACCTGGTAAAAGATGTAGAATTAGCTCCACCTTGATCAGCTGCAACATTCAAATACTTAACACATGAATGTATCAGGAATAGTTATCCAGCTGCAACTCTCGACTATGAAATAATGAAATTATTTGCCAACTGTTTTTATAAGCGGTTCATCGTTTTGAGCTAAATGTGAATATTTTCTGGTTTCTTTTCTGAATATCTTTGAGTTGTGGACAAAACAAGACATTTGAGGATGTCACCAAAGGCTCTGGGAAACACTGGTTGACATTTTTCATGATTTTATGATATTTTTCTAACATTTTATGGACTAAGCAACTAATTGATTAATAGAATCGAATGACAAAGTAGTTGACAGTGAAACTAGTCGTCAGCTGCAGCCCTACATTCTAATAGTCCTTTTTCACAGCAGACATTTTGTTTTGCCATAGCAAAAAAGCACAGGTATAATTGATTACATTACCAGTGGATTTGTTATATTTAAGTGTGACAGAGAGTTGTGACACTGAGCCAGAATACAGAAAATATCAGGAGCCTGAATCTGAAGCAACTCAATGGAATTCAGCCATTGTTAATTCAGTTATTTACACTTGTGACTTTTTCTACTCTGATGTGACAATATGTCTCGATAATTGGCAAGAAAACTTCCCAAAAAGGTTTCCTCTCCTCCAAGACACAATTCCTCATCTGACTCATCAAAGCTGAAATTGGCGACCCATCTTTCTTGTTCGTTCACAAGCTAGGCAGTGACAAGTAAAGTGAGACAGCTGTTGTCATGGATACAGGCAGTTTTGCGTTCATTTTAAACATAGATACAGGCATGACAGGAAGAGTACCATTTGATGAATCAAGGTGACAGCTACAGTTAGAATTTCTTAAGATAAGATATGAGGTCTGAGATAGGATAGGACACAGCCGTGGGTCTTCTGTAATAGGAAGATCGGGTTTTTCTTAACTTAGAAACTTAAATGAAGATGGACAAGCAGTCAGGAAATGTTTGTTTCTGTTTCTTTTAACAGGCTTAAGAGTTTCTTAAGGTGAAAATGGAGAAAATGGCAGAAAGACGAAGAGATGGGAGAAATATTCTCCAAACACTGAAGGACAATGAGTTAATGAAACGCAACAGGAAATGAACTTTATTTACATATCACTTTTCTTGACAATGTTACAAAGTGTTTTACAAAAGAAAATAAAAGCAGAAAAGGCTGGTAAATCTCCCACGTAACACTATAATGCTTTTCTTACTACACCAGGGACATGGACCAGTCTACAAAACATTCTTAAATTATCCACTGATGAATATAAGGGCATCGTAAAGAACATGGTGATGGAGATGTTTTGTATTTGGTGCATATTAATATGTTGTGCTTGGCAGCTACCTTGACCAGGTCTATCTTGTAAACGAGATTTTTAATCTCAGTGGGACTTCCTGGTTAAATAAAGGTAAAATAAATCATTTCCACTACATGTCCACACCCTGTAGGCTCTCAAAATGGCATTCATAGACACATCAGGCTTTCTTGCATCGGCATATTTCCCTGGATTAAACCCTGGTGCTCACATCATACAGTTGCAATTATTCATGCACTTACTTCACAGTTTGTCTTGTGGATACTGAGTATTATTAAACTGCTGAGTAAATAATTGTCTTGCTCGTAATCCTTCCCTTCCTCTTACATTCAGATGAGTCAGCAGACTGGGAGAAGGAGCTGCAGCAGGAGCTTCAGGTGGTGACTGAGTCAGACAACAAAGATAACCAATGGAATCAAGAGATCAAGAAGTTGCTGCAGGCTCATGACAGCTAGACAGCCATCGCGTGTCTCCTGCTCAGTGATTTGGCCCAGAGTAGGTGAATTGTGACCAGTGATGCACAAGGGGATGAGCTTCCACATCCTCTGCCCACCAAACATTCTCCTGTTCCTGATGACGGTATACATCCAATTATAGCAAGACAGATATAGATAATGGGCAATCATATTAGGAAAGTGCTATTTCATTGCTAATTGAAGAGCTATTCCTAAACTAAATTGTATCTCCTTGTTTTCCCTTTCTTTCAGTGTTTATGAACAAAAAGAACCACCAGAGGGCGCTCCAGTACAAGTACCATGAATTTTATAGTGGAGGGGGCCTGTTTGAAATGAAAACTGAAATTTTATGTTTCCTACTGCTGCTTTCTGGTGGGTTGTACACTAAATCTTAGTATAGTTATAGTAGAGTAAAATCAATTGTAAATGTAAATGAAAGAGGATCCTAACCTTATACTTCACTTTAAGTTGTAGTACCCAAATCAAAATGGTATAAATTAATGTATGCAAAATGCAAAAAAGTTATGATGGGAAGGGATTGCTTGCAGTTACATACAGGATGAAAGCTGTGCCTGCGGGAGGTCTATACCCTTGCATAAATGCAGAAATGTATCCAAAATTAACAATAAGGAAGAAAATGGACTGAAGTCTAAATGAGCTAAATAAAAAAAAAATAAAAAAAACGTGGATTAGCTGGAAAATGTATTGTCACAAAGCTGAAAACTACTCTTTCTCTCATGAAAAGTTGACTTTGTACATGGTTGTCACAGGACAGCAACACTGATCTTACAGAATATGATGCATTTCTGTAGATTAAACTACCCAACAGTATTTAAAGTACTTGAAATTAGCACAACCCTCAACATCTACAGTAGTAAAACAGTTAGGCACCATTTTTCTGCATAACGAAATATGTTTACTGAAGGAACATTTTGACTGCAGGACTTGCATTTGCAGTGGAGTATTTTCCATGTACCTCTAATTACAAAGTTCAAAGTTCTCACCCTTCACCTGCTGCTGACCTGCAGCTGACCAGCATGGTGCAGCATGGTGGTAGAAGAACATTCAGACAATGAAAATATCATCCCTGTATCGGCCACTTTTTTGTTATACGTATTTTTACAGGCAGGCTTATTCAGGTGCAGTTAAAAAAAATCATGATATTTACATTTAGTGGAACATATGTACAAATTAACCTACAGACTCAGACAAACAGTGTGTCTGGACTGATGATGAGGAAATAACAGAATGAGAGGAAAACAAAGTTTCTTTCAGCAAGAAAATTTAATAAATTATACATTTGATGTGCTTTAGTTAAGTGATGTATCGCGACAGTCAGTGAAAGTCTTGACACCTGTCACGTGCTGCAGCTGCGGTTCACATCTACGCTCAGCTCGCTCGCACGCCGTGCGCGTGTATGAGCTTCAGCATCATCCCAGGTTGTGTCTGCGGTCTGTGGCAGAGTGCTTTTTCCACATCTTTTACGGTTTTTTTTCCTTTTACGGAGTTGAGTTTGTATGTGACAGTGGTTGATAAGTTTTAACTGAAGGCTGTGGGCATCACAGAGTCCACAGGAAGAGACCAGAAACCTCGACTGCTGACGGAAAAACTACAAAAGGTAAAATAAATAAATTAAACTATACTATCAACGTTATGAATTCTACATGCTCTGAAATCATTAGCGTTTTTGGTATTAATTAGCATCTTCTTTCGTGACTTTTTTGACAGGTTAAAACTTCTTATTGAACAACAAAAAATTCAAGATATTTATATTTTATAACATATATTTAACACATATTTAATATAACATATTCTGCAGGATAACCGATAATGAGACAAACATATTCTTATGGTTCAAATTAGCATGTAGCCCACTTTTCCTGTTGTAAATTGATTAGCTATGGACATTTGTCACAGCAGCCATTTAGATATGAAATAGAAAGGTAAACACAGGTGTAACTAATTAAGGTTTCATTCATTCAGGTCAAATAGTGTCAAGGTGCTATTGTGCATGTTGGGTGTATCTGTTCTACAGTGAGCAGGTCATTATTGTGAAATAAACCCAGACAGGATGATGCAGAACCCCGACACAATGCAGAGGGTTCCTGTATCACCCTGAATTTCCCCATTTTTTCCCCATTACACCCATTATTTCACAATAATGACCTGCTCACTATACAGTATCCTGCTTATTATTACATGGTTACTTGCCAAAATAAATCAATAAATTTACACAAATATTGATTTTAAAAGGATTTTATTCCCCCTCCAGAGTTCTTCATAACAACAGTAAATAACAGACCTTAGAATACTTCAATTGACCAATCAGAATCAAGTATTTAACAAAATAAACGTCTATGGATGTTGACTTGCTGGAAAAACTCTGCCATAGTAAGTGGAACAGCACCCTATCATTGGTAACACCTGCGCTGCTAGTTCATATCACTATAGCTGCTGTAAAAAAAATGTCTCTTAATAAACTGTCTGGTTGGCATATGTAAAAAGATATGCATTTATTTTTTATTAATGCAACAATTATTACATTTTGAATTTTATAAAAAAAATTATGCATGTCTATATTTTACAATACACATTTTTAAAAATGTTTTAAAATTAATTAATTAATTTTAAGAATGACCAATTTAATTAGTATTATTTATTTATTAGCATTACATCATGGGAAATATTTAACATCTGCCATACTACAGCTAGACTGTAGCTGTAACATTTCCGTGTGGAAACAAATAGAGCCTCTACATTAGAAAATACTCGCATGAACATGTAGGCCAGTGCTTCCCAAAGTGTGGGCCGCAGCCCACTGGTGGGCTGTTACGGCCCTGTTGGTGGGTCATGAAAAATAAATTTAAAAAAGGTTGCTACTGTATGTTTCAGTTTTATACGTTTGAAATTACCATGAAATATTTATGATTATTGTTTTTTTTTTTAAGTAATCAGAACTAATAAAACAATACCATGGGTTTAAAATCACCTGTTATTTTTTAATGTATCTGTCACATTAACACAAACAACAACACTGGTACGATTAGTCTCATGTGTTGATCAGAGTTGTGATTAGATTTGGGTGGGTTTTTAAAATAAAGTCTATCATCTGCATATAAAGAATTCAGATTTTCTGTCATGTCTGTGTCATAGCCATAAATGAGGGTCACTTCTCTACAAGCTGTATCTTCTTGGTTGAGGAAGATTGCAAACATTTTAAAGGTTTAGGGTCTTTTCTTCTTCAGATCTAGAATGCTATAATTCCTTAAATATAATAAATATAATAAAAATCTATTGGTTGATTTCGGTAGGGTTATAAAGTTGTTTCCCTGTGCTATTTATTGTTCAGTTTTTCCCCATATTTAAAAAAGGCTTGATTCATATGTAAAAGGGTTTAGTTATAGGCTATTAATACTTTAGCAGCAGTATCTTCCTGTACAGTCTAATTCTCCAGAAGGGTTTCTGGTATTTTCTTTCTTATATTTTTCAATGTGTTGTTCCAAATTGTGCAATGATGTACTAGGTTTAAACATTGCAGGTTAACCAATTGTTGTTTGCTGAACCACTGCACTGCTCTATCTCACTCTGCAAGAGGCTCTGCATGTCAAAGCCACAAAAAAACAAACAAAAACAAAACAGATCATGTCATGAGAAATACACATGTTGCAGTTTCACATAATCTTCGTGCAGTTTCTATATCATGTAGGATTGGGCCAGTAGATGATGCCATTGTAGTCTATATATATCTGTTCCTCTTTTACAACTGTATTTAATTTCCTTTGTTTCCCTGAGGCAGCTGTTATCAATGGAGCCCCGACTGACAGATAACCTGAGGGTTGTGCTTGTCTTAATCATCCTCCTCTCCACAGGTAAGATAACTGCACTTGAAACTACACTTTCAGCCTCATATTCTGTTCATTTTCACAGCTGCATTGCTGCATACTGTAGCTCCACCATACCTGCCTCTGTATCTGGTATATGTTGTCATATGTAGGGATATTCAAGAGGCATTCAAAAGCAATATAATTTCAAACACTTGGACAAACTGATGAATAAGATTAGATTTTGGCGGTCAAAGGTCACCGTGACCTCAAGTCCATCCCACACCCATAAACGTGATATGTGTCAGGAACGCCTGGAGAGAATTTCATTACATTTGGCATAAACACCCACTTCAAATTTGGTGGTCTCATAAAACATGTTTTTTACCATAACTTCATTATAATTAATATTTTTCATACAGATATCTACTAGAATAAAATGATGAAGGTCAAATGTCAGCCTCACAGTGGCATTACAATGTGACATCATAATGTGAGTCAGTTCTCTGTGCTCCTCTGTAAAAATAGTTTCTTGCTGTTTCTGTGAAGACAGACAATTTCTCACTGGAAATTATTGATTGGAATCATACATGTCAATATAGGGATAACTTTGATTTTCTTAAAAAATACATGTAATACCTGTTGTTAAATTCCTTCAAAATCTTCACTGAACACACGGATGTGAACTGCAACTTGACTGGCTGGCATACAACCACAAAGTGGTAATTATCATTTTTTGGTGTGTGTGTGTTTTTTTTTTTTTAACTTAAAAATAATTTTAGAAATAAAAAAAGTGGCATACAACATCCAAAACACTGAGTTACATTGTTACTTTTATTTTATTCATGGTTTGTAAGTGTAGATGCTTATTGTACAAATCATTGTGATGCCAAATAAAATTGTACTTTTGAAAAACATTGTAACCAGTCTCATCGATTTTCTCTTGGCAGCACGATTCAAAATGGACTTTTTTGTCCATCAAATGGCTAGTGAATGTTCAAATTTTACCAGCCACTCAGTACATTATCAATGTTTTCTTTTTTGTCTGATGAGTGAAGCAAATTAAATAAAATATATTTACCAGCATTTGACTGGTGGCTGGTGTTAATTTTGGTTCCTACTTGGCAGTGTATTTGAGCTGCTGTATTCATATTTGCAACTCCACACATCCAGGACAACAAGTTTACTCTGAGGAAAACTCTCCACATGATTCCCAAACTGATTCTTATTACACATTCACAATGTATGGTAGTGCAAATTTCCAGCACTCACCCTGTATCCAAGAGGGGCTACAGGTGCCTCAGGGGAGCCTGACTATAAAATTACAAAATGCTCAAACACACCCTGACAAATTGGGCATGGTGACAAAGATAGAAGAGTTTCATGTACAGGTTTTTACTTTAAATCTGTGTTCAGAACAAACACAATTAATTTTTTTGTCAAAATCTCTGTGAAAACCTTTTGAGAGGTTTTGACAAGCTTTGATTTTTTTCCAATATCTTACTGACCATTATCTCAGCTCATAAGATTGAAGTTTCAAAAACATTTGAAACAAGCAGATTTTCCTAATTTTCAGAAAAATAACACTGAGTTAAAACTGGATGAAATCACTGTTAAGTGATTGAGATTTCTTGTAGAGTGAGCTCATCTGTTTGTCTGTCGGTTTGTGTGTAAAACTCCAGTATTTTATTCACAACTCTGATGAAGCCTGAATATGTATTTTAAATAATTTTGTAACACCAAACATCAAAACCAAACATCAAGTCATTTTTTTGTCAATGTGTGCCTACTTTTACTCCTTCAGGTTCAAGTGAAAATGACCTTGACTTGAACTTTTGTGGCATCTGGCGCCATGGCAACGGCTCCCTGAGCCTCACTGTCAAACTCTCTACAGGCTGTACTGGGATCTCAATCTCAGCCAACGAAAGCTCTCTGTTCATCGATGGGCAGATCACAGCCCAGTGCTGGCGGTTTGATGTTATTCCCCTCAAGCAGTTGGGACTTGACTCAGACAAGAAGGAAAGTCACTTCTGTCTGTACTGGGAGCCTCTGCTGGACCAGCTGCACTGCAGGTAAATCTGAAAAAGGAGGAAGGAGGCAAGATGAGGATTTCTTGAGGAGTATGTTACATACAGTGGGTCCTCACCTCTCACATAAAGCTAATATAACCCAGGTTTTCATCTGGCTCAATGACTTTAA
This sequence comes from Lutjanus campechanus, assembly GCA_027495735.1. Classification (NCBI taxonomy): domain Eukaryota; kingdom Metazoa; phylum Chordata; class Actinopteri; order Lutjaniformes; family Lutjanidae; genus Lutjanus; species Lutjanus campechanus. Next base: position 26,340 of record JAJHUR010134818.1, read on the forward strand.
GTACTGGAGTAGACTCATTCATTTTTTGCCTTTTCTAAGCTGCCTCATTGTGAGAAGCAACCAAGGATTCATCAGTCTATAAAGTAGAAGGTGCGAAAATAAAACTAACATCCTATTTTTTCTTAGCGACTGTGACATAGTAGCATGTTTACTAAACTGTAGGGTGAAATGTTTAAGACTCAGGCACACTGTTTACTGTAGCTTAATTGCATTCCTTTTCAAAGAGCTTAAGGATTGTTCTTATTTGGTTGTGCAGATCAGAGGAAAGAACTTTATTCTCTGCCAGCCTGCCAGTGTGCAGGGGCCTTGCTGCACAGATCTGTCTCTAGGCCCTTTCCAAACTAAAGCACGCTATGGCATCTTCAATGGATCGGTCAATAATGATATCATCACCCGCACAACACCGACAGCCTACAAGTTCGATGGAGGATACATCGACTGCAGTAAGGGAGAATGGAATGTTATGTTCAGTACATATGTAGAATATATTTAGCAAGATGAAAGATTGTACATTAATTGAATGTTTAGTAAGTAAGTAGAGTCCCCTTTTGTGCCATAAAATCTATGTATACAAAGATTAGGTTTAAAATAAAAACTCTCAAAACCTAATTAAACTCAAAATGATGATACAAATGGACTTTAGAAGCAGATTTGTGTTGTATTTATTGTGTCACATTCTTTTTTTTTGCAGAAGCATTATGTGATCAAGCAAGCCAGAGATCCACTGAAGCTGACATGTAATTTTCTCTGTTTTCTTTTTTTCAAATGCACCATCACATTTGTTGTATAGCATGAAGTAGCATTTATCAACATCCCTCCTCATATGGCTTTTGCTTAATTGCTAAGCTTATTATTGTAAAGCTATGGTAGGGTTGGGGTAACAAAAATAACCTTGCGTCTTTTAAAGGGCTGCCTGAGACCACATATCATTAACTTAATATCACATGTCATTAACTTAATATCATGGTGGTGTGTGTTAATGTGTGTGTCCAGGATTGAAGACACTGAGATGAAATTCCAGGCTGCAGGGATTGTTGAGCATCCCTGCACTCGCAGCTATGAGGTGGAGATGAAGGAGGATTTCAGAGGCTACAATTTGACATCATCTGTAAGATACACACAAAAGAGTTCATCTTAAAGCAATATTTCTTTAAGATCTGTAAAGTATTCTTACCACAAGGACCATTTAGCAACAGCTGTGGATCTTTCAAACAAATTACATGATCTTCCTCACTGGATGGAGTTCATCATGGAAGTGTACATAATCAGTTTTACATTTTTTTTCTGAGCATATTATGGTCACCTCCATGTTTGTTTCAAAGCTGGGATTCAAATTCCTTCTTGACCTTGGAAACAGCAGCCAAGAAAACAGTCTCACCACAAGATCCATTTAGCAGCTGTTCAACACATAAACTGCTGTTTATTTGGTGAAGAATAAACTACAGAATTGACGCTGAGGTTATGTGTCAACCTACGCTCCTGTCTACACAGGCCACATCAGCAAGACTGTGACCACACTGGTGCCGTCTTCCGGTTCCACTGCACTTTAGCTGCACATTCAATAATGGAGCACATTTTTCTTGTGACACAAACGGAAACAGAGATATATCATTTTTTTATGCTCATTGATTATTTATGCTCAGAACTGGCTTTGTATAGAAAAACAGAGCTTGCAACAGCTACGACAAAGATGAGACTTTAACATTTCTTTTTTAATGCCAGCGATAGGTAGAAAGTCTTAGTTTGCATGCAAAGTAATCACTTGATTCAGAAATTAACTCCATTTTGTATTTAACGATTCACACAAGTCTATTTTCCCCATAGCACTGGACAGAAGACATTGCACTGACCTGTGTCGAAAGCTCAGCTGAGTAGGCTGCTTCACCCCTGTTCCTGTGTGTGTCAGTTTTTAATCAGGGGCTGTCTTTATAGCAAGTTTTTGACCCAGTGAATGTATGTCTACCATAGCATGTTCATTCAAATCAATGGTGATTTAGCTGAGAAAATAAAGTGAAAGTTTAACCACTTGAAAGTGACTGATAGCAGCATTTTACTGACATGTAGTGGATGGATTTTGACATTTTTCTTCATTTGTGTAAGTACCCAGCAATCCACATGCACATCTACTAATTACAGCTGTGTGATCTGTTTTATAGGTCACTCAAGGTGTATCTGCAAAGCCTGCTGTCACTGTCCACATCCTTCCTGCTCTAAAACAAGCTGCAAACAAGACCAACAAAGTGCGCTGTACTTTTTTCAAAAACATCTTTCTGTTTCAGGTGAAGCTCTTTGCCCTATCCCTTTTGTCTTGATACACAATGCAACATTTCTACAGACAGGAATGCAAAATTACTTTGGTTTCAGTGTAAAAATGTCAGTATTATATGAGGGGACAGGTAGAGATGTGTCTGTTTGTCTTCCAGGAAGGTCACACAGAGGCCAGGATTCTTGACAATGTTGTGGAAATCAACATGGAAAATGAGGTTATCACTGATCTGCCTGAGCCCATTAAGATTAGCTTTACCCATGATGTCATACCTGTAAGTTTGTGTGCTTTTTGTGCCCTTTTATTTGTCAGCATGATATTGTCTACATTTATTCTTACAAATTTTATTGGCAAAACTTTAAAAAAAAAAGTTTTGGAATCAGGTGAACTCTTGAAAAAATTATCATACACAAAATTCAAGTATTTGATGCTACACACAGTGAATTGAATCATTTAGTTTACTGCACAAAGTAAATATTTGGTGATCCACGTCTTGCTGTCTTTTTAACGGTGGCCACAAAAAGATATTGCTCTTATGACCAGTACAGCTAATGTACATGTCCATTAGCGTGCAAACTTCTTGACTGTGGGTTTGCTGCGGATGCTGCTGAAAAGACACAGAAGTTTCCTTTCATGACGTCTGCTTCAAGCTGTCTGCCTCCAGACAGAGCACACACAGAAACCACTTTAGGGTTTCTTACCTCACATCTTGTGAAAACAGATGGTGCTGTCTACACACGTAGGGTAGTCCGTTGCTTCCTCTATGCTCGCAGCCCATAAACACACCATTAAGTGCCATGGCTTACATATTACTTACATATTACAACGTGACTTGAACTATCTTTGGTGACATGCAGGAGATTTTGCATTTAGGACATCAGTAATGAATGCAACTATAGACAGCGGCCGGCTGTTCTTTCAGTCACTACTGAATCAAATATTGCAGTGGTACTTTCAAAGTCTCTATAATTTTGCTAATATGAATAAAAATGTGCAGCATCTTATTATGATAAATGATTACTGGTCACTTCGCTTGATCCTCTTTATTTCAGAAAACACACTCAAGGAAATGTGTTTCATGGGACCCCAGGAAAGGTTGGAACCCTTTAGAACCATTGAAAACAATATTAATTGAACATATATCTGTGTTTCCTGTATATTTGCTGTTACTCCATGTTTTAATATGTATTTCTTTTTGGTAGATCCATGGCAGGTCAGTTGGGTAATGGATGGATGTGAGACACGTCCGCAAGGAACACAACACACCGAGTGCTTCTGTAACCATCTGGCTTACTTCTCCGTACTCATGGTGAGACATGCAGGAGACAGACAGCTATGTTTTAAACAAGTTACAAACATACAAGAGGGACAGAGAGTAAGGAATATAGAAGTAATATGGTGTGAGTAAATGTTTATACTCAAAATTATAAATATAAAAGACTACAATCAACATCTGAAAATAATGATGGTGTATGAAAGCCCTGTTGCTCTGCTCATCACTCTGTGTACTGTGACAGCAACCGGAGCCTCGTCCAGTGTGCCACCTCCTGGCTCTGACTGCCATTACATCTCTGGGCTGTGCTGTGTCTGTGATCAGCTATGTCACTCTCATTTTTCTCAGCAGGAAGAGGTAATACTGACTTTTTGAGGATTTATTTTGTTTATCAGAATGAATCAATAATTTTTAACATTTAAATGTCCATCCACACCAAGAACAATAAGACCATAACAATAACTGCAAATATCCACACCACAGCTATGTACAACACTTGCAAACAATATTGTTGGGATGACTTTCAGAGGGAACGGTAGAAACACTGACAGCCAATCAGAATTCATCCAAATTTGCATGGCACATTCACATAACCCACATTCAATATGGCAGATGACATTACAGAGAGACTCATCATTGAGGTTCAAAGAATGTACTCATTTGATTAAAATATGTTTATAAAGATGCTATCAAGAAGAAGGGTATCTGAGGTGTAATCTGGCTTACCCACTGTGTCAGTGGAAAGTGTTTTATTTTTATCATTGTTATTATAACGGAGATGAGTAGACAATTTTCTGCAAAATAATGTTGTAGGAGTGCTCAAAAAACATAACGTTAGGCTGCAAAAATGTAATTTTACCTGAGACATGCTGCCAAATCATCTTTGCTGCTGATGGGGTCTCTTAAGTTATTTTGGTCCTTATCTATGACCTCTTTGATGACAGCCAGGATACCATCAAATTGATTTTGACTCATACAAAAGTATGACAAAAATTTGTCCTCAGGACAACTCAGGTAGCAAAGTGTTGGAATCTGAAACCTCCTCTCATCTTTGAAGGTATTTGTGAATCCACATTCTTCTGATTTTCATTTGGTTTCTCTGTGCGACGTGAAGCAGTAACAGGTCATCAAAATCTATTTTCCTAAGCTGTCTGAAACAGCTGGAGTGCAAAGCGCATACTTGGCACTACCATCTTAAGGCAAAAAGTTAATTTATTTATCATTTTACACGGATGGGTTGTATAACAAGATGCTAATTATAGATCCCTTTACGCTACTCACAGAACTGAACTTACAGACGTCATCAGTGTGGATAATCACATTGTTATCGATACAGTTATCATTATGGTGGTGGGCGGTCCTGAAGTAACTTACTGATTTCCACTCCACTATCCCTCTAGCAAGCAACCTAAGGAGCAGTCCATACTTATCCACTTGGGCTTAGCTGTCTCTTTTGCCATCCTCAACCTGCTCTTCTTCTTTACTGGAGTCCTGGCCAACATGGGTGGCAAGAGTGTGTGCGCCTTGGTAGGGGCTGGCCTCCACTACACCATGCTCAGCTCCTTTTCCTGGATGGGAATAGAAGTTTTCCACACCTTCTGGTTGACCTATACAGATCTCCCCACCCCAAAGCCTTTTGTATGGAACCTGGTCGGTTTCAGTAAGTGTTTGATGTAATATGTAATGTAATATTTGCAAAGAGAAATGTACTTTTGTACATTTAGGTTAATATTATTTTAATATATGACCTTTGACATTTGTTTTCCAGTTTTCCCTGCTGTTCCTGTTTTCATCTTGGTTAGAGTAGGTGACATTTATGGAGTGAAAGAAGTGCTGCCATGCGATGACACATCCAGTCCTTATCTGATGTAAGTAATTTGGACAAAGATACTTAATGGGGAGAAGCATAAGCAGTGATGCCTGGATGATATACATTTAATAGCAAGCACAGTAAATCATAAAGTCGCACAACCCATATTTTGACAGCAGCCTTCTGTAGAGGAGTGTTTTAGTACATTTAGCATCTTGGCATTTGTCACCTTTTGGATTATTTGCTTTTCCTTCTCTGACAGAATTTGTTGTTTCCAGGTGCTGGATGAAAGACACCCACAAGGCATTGCTAGCCCACCACTTCACCAATACAACAGTCCTGGTCACCCTTGTATCATCGAGCATTTTGATGCTCTTCCTGCTGTATAGGAGGAATCGCACCAGGGATGAATGGAGGCAGAATCGGGTGGCTTTTCTCAGCATCTGGGGCCTCAGCATCCTCTTTGGAGTAACTTGGGGTTTCAACTTTGGACCTCTCTCTGAATTTGTTCTCTTCCTCTCCTGCATCCTCATCTCACTTCAAGGTCTGTGCTCGCAGTATACTGTGCCAACTAAACACATAGACTTCAGGCAGTTCAGATTGCACTTGGTGTTTATATTATGTTATACTAAACCTTGCAAACCCGATGAAATCAACTTGTGTGGACTGTTTTGGACTATTTTGTGGACTATAGGTGTTTTTCTCAAGGGCTGGGTACCAAAACCTGGTGCCAACATGGCACCGACTCTTATATGAACAGTACCTACCTGACCACCTTATAATGCAGATTACAGTGCCTCATTTAGATGCCACAGGCCTGAGCTGTTGATTGAAATACTTGCCCTGGTGTGTAAGTTAAAAGCACATCACCAAATGTGCCTAATTAAACGTGACAGCAGCACTCTCTTTACATGGCCATGGCAGCAGGTGGCAGCAGCCTTCCATTACCCAGTAGCCACCTTGACCATTGCTAAAATGGCAAGCTAATCAGTTAACTAGTCAGTTGCTGCAATCTCATAAAGTCAATTTTTGTATGTATTTGGGACCAGTTGTGGTCTCAAGTTTACACACACTTGTAAAGAGCATAATGTATATCATGGTTTTAGGAAGTTTAGTTTTAGGAATAATTGGAAACTAAACTTTTATATGAACTTTGAATATGTCTCTACCTTCCACTTACTACACAGGATTTGTAAGTAATCTGAAAAAGTAATATAGATAGAAAAAACAAATGAGTGAATAAACCGTGGTTGTGGTCTGTTTCTCCAGGCTTCTTCCTGATGCTGCGCTTCTACATGCTGGACAGGATGCGGAAACAGGCCGATGGCTCAGCTCTTGGCAGCTCCAGCATGTGATCTACCAGACAACATATGCTACGAGCCCAGGATAAGAGTTAGATGGATTTTAAAAATATGTGGGTTGTATTACAGTGTAAAAATCAAAGCTATATCAGTCAAACGTTTATGTAAATATACAGTCTTCCTATCAAAGTAAATACCAAAATGGAGAAGAATGTTTCACCATCACCATCAGCTGCATTAGCTCCTGGCAAATCTGAGTGACGCCCCACAACTGAAGAGAAATTTTATTAGAGCCACTAAAGCCATTCACATGTATAAAGCATGTGCCTTGAGATTAGCTAAAAATAATGAACACCTTTCTGGATGTATTTTAATCACCCACATCAACTGTGCAGTCAAAACAGGTTGCTTTTTCTTCCCTAGGTCAGTGGAGAAGAAGTTACACCACTCAGGAACTCATAATCCAGGCCTGGAGTCTTAGACTTAGACTGGGTCTAGTTAACCATGACTATTTGGAATATAAGTCACAGTTCAGCAGTGGGTTAATCTTATCAATGTTTGAGTGTACCCTTGACAAACACCCACAGCTGGCATCTCACGCTCAATATGGTGCATCAGATACTGTCCAGCCATCCTCTCATGAATACATGCCACAGAGTGTGTTTAGGCCCTGCCCACTGAAAAAGTGGAGTGGAACTCATGGAGTTGTAGAGTTAGTGTACTGACAGGGTTGCCACCATCAACATGGAAAAATAAGGGACACCTTGCCAGTGACCCCAGGGGTGGGGACACAAATCAAGTTTGAGATCTTTCTCATGAGATTTTGAGTGTCAGACATTTTATGTCCTGCATTCTGGTGAATTTTTATGTACCAATTTGTGCTTTTTACGCATCACTTTCAAAGTCCTCTGTTACTCCAAACATGAATGTAAAAAAATAAAGAGTAAATAAGAGTAAGTTGCATCAGTTATACTCAGGAATAAAATATGATTTCATAGACATGATCAAAATTTTTGGTTTATCAAAATAGCTCCACTCTGGGCCTCTGCCCTTGTACTTGGTCCATGTCAAACAGGCCACTGCAGGCATAGGAAATATTTTATGGGATACTAACACAGTTTACCCAGTACTTATTTCTGTTGACAGGACTCATTTACTTGTGGTGTGTCTACCACTGAGATCTGTATTTGGACAGCTTCTCTCTTTTCACAGGTGGACGTGAGATAAGAGTATTTGTCAGCATTAAAAAAAGTCTCCAGGGTAACAAGGATGTTGAGTGACTGTCATTCTGATCTAATACTTCTCTGCTATGTCTCATGAAACTATTTTGGTTTAATTATTTCTCATGTCATTCCAAGTATGTGTGTGTGTAGTGTTATGCAGACAGTGCCTTTTATTTTTCAATCAGGACAAGTGTTCTGAGCTACGGGAGGCTACCGACAGCCATCAGACAGTGAAAGCATGCTGTTAAGAGAAACTTTGAAAACTGATGTTGAGCAGACATCAGGAACTAGAGGTTTAATTGTTCTAAAACCAAGACTGAAACCACGGTTAAAAAAAATCGCAGTTCCATCTTTTGTGGCCCACCACCACTTCCACCCTACTGCTGCATGTGCAGTCTGCTGAGCTTTTTTGAGTCCTTTACATTACTAATAAAACAAAACTTATCTTTATTCCACAATTAACACATCATGTAAATCGTGGTGTGACCCAAATGATTCCTGTCAAAGTAGTCTATCTATATCTATTACTCACACATGTTGAACAGAAATATTAGAACACAGCTCTTACCCAAAACTTTTTGACAGTTCCCTACTTGTTGTCAGGCCCGTAGCTATCATTGAGGACAAAGAAGTCATGTCTTCTGTATTTTTTTCTGGGTCTTTTTCTGTCATCTTTTAATATATATTTATCTGTTATTACCAGTGCTGGCCAAGTTACTCGGGGAGTCTTATAAGTTAAATTAGTTAAGTTAAAGTGTATCAATGACAATATATAAGATTTGATATTAATGTGACGGGTCATCAAATACAGCGTAACACCTGTTTAGGTCAGAAAAATGAAGAATAATACATAATTTAAATGGCCCATGGCTTTATTTTATTAGTTCTGATTACTTAAAAAAATTATTTAAAAAAACCTTATAAAATTTGAACTTAAAAACATGTTTTATTTATTTTTCATGACCCCTCAAGGTCCACCTGCAGGGCCTTCATGGCCCGCCAATGGGTCCCGGCCCACACAGTGGGAATGACTGCAGCAGAACATTCATGCAGAATGACAAACATGAAGAAATCATTCCTGTGTTGGGCCACTTTTTGTTAAAAGAGCCTAATATGTTTTACAGGGAGGTTAAATGTGGAACTGGACTAAGGAGCATGCATTCAGGTGCAGTGAATATACACAACAAATTAATGTCTCTAACCCTTGAAAGTGAATTTTAAAAAAGTAACAGTAGTGATGATTGATGTTAACTGGAATATACTGTATGTACAATGACTGAGGTGATGTGTCTGGACTGAGCTAATTAAAAAAAAAAAGAAAAGAAAAGAAAAAAAACTATTCCAACTTTCCACTTAGAATTATTTTAAATACACAGTTAATTCTGGGATGTTTTGGTTATCTATTATCTTTATCATTACCGGAAACAACGCTCCTTCACAGTCTGTTGCAGCTGTGGGCGTCTGACACCTTCAGGTTCAGCCCAGCATGATGCTCTTCACACCTTATATTGTCAAAATATCTTTTCACCTTCCCACGTGTGCATACTGTACGGTGTCAGCAATGACATGAAAAAAAGAAAAAAAATAGACACTTTAAATTGAGCGTCCATCACAGGTTGTCGCTGAAGTGTGTGAAGATTTTTCTGGAGTTTTATCTGGAGGCTCTGAGCATCAGAAAGTCCTCTAGTCCACAGGAGTAGATCACAAACATCGACCGCTGACGGAAAAATTACTCAAGGTAAGCCACAGTGTTAAAATGCTATAAAATATACCGTGTGTGGGATTCATTTTTTGACGCTTTTAAAATGCTCTCGTGGTATCAATGTTAAATTATAATTTTGTTCAAATATTATAAAATTTATATTAAAGCTAGTGACACGATTATGAACCTGATGTTGCCTATGGCTATAATTTAAAAATTAGCATGTATGTACAGCTGTTGTTGCATATTGATTATCTGTATGAATAACAAAAGTTACCTGGTTTGCATTCCCCCCCATAATATTGCAGCTCCCTGTGTTTCCCTGTGGCAGTTGTTACAAATGGAGCCCTGCCTGACAGATAAGCTGAGGGTTGTGTTCATCTTGATCATCCTCCTCTCCACAATTAAGATGAGAACGCTTGAAACCACACTGTAGCTCCAGCATACCTGCTTCTGGATGTGGGATGAATATTCAAGAGACATTCAAAAGTATAACTAATAGGATAAAATGATTAAGTGACCATGTTGGGGGTGGGGGT